>PVJI01008384.1:0-71518 GCA_004026765.1 Micronycteris hirsuta
CTACAGTAAGATGTGAGTTCGGGGAAGGGAGATGCGATGATAGGCTTGTGTGCTGCAGGGCGTAATCCAATAGAAGGAGGGTTGGTTGGTGCAAGGAATGCATGGGGGCACACTTGTTAGGGACAGAGGCAGCGTCCCGAGATGGAATGGGATCTAAGGCAGTGGTCCCCAGGGTGGGGGCCGCAGACTGGCAAGGGTCTGTGGATAGCTTTGTTTCTGGTCTCAAAGGAGATAAATAAAGGAATTAAAATTAACCAAAACTTTAGCAGCTTAACAGAGCAATTTTGTGTCTGTGGAAGCTAGTAAAAAATTGGGGCTTGTATTTTTTGTCTTTTATTTTTCTAGTAATTTTTTCATTGAAGTAACCTGCACCTGACACAGAAATTAACTAGTTATCATTTTAAAGTATAAAATTCAATGGCATTTGGTAGAGTCATGATGTTGGGCAGCCATTACTTCTGTCTAGTTTCAAGGCATTTTGTTCACCCCAGAAGGAAAGCCCATATCCATTAAGCAGTCACTCCCCGTTCTCCCTTCCTCCAGCCCCTGGTCACCACTAAGCTGCATTCTGTCTTGATGGGTTTGTCTATTCTGGATGTTTTGTGTAAAGAGAATCATATAATATGTGTGCTTTTGTGACGGGCGTTTTTCACTGAGCACATAATATTTTCAAGTTTCATACAAGTTGAAGCATCTATCAGTACTTCATTACTTTTTATGCTGAATAACATTACATTGTATGGAAATACATTTTGTTTATCTGTTCATCAGTTGATGGGCATTTGGGTTGTTCACCTTTTGGTGATTGTGAGTAGCACTGCTATAAACAATCGTGTATAAGTCTCTGTTTGAGTGTCTGTTTTCAGTTTGTCTCAGTATATACCTAGAAGTAGAATTGCTGGGTCATATGTAATTCTTGGTTTTAACTCTTTGAGAAAGTGCCGACTATTTTCCATAGTGGCTTCCCACTTTACATGCCCACCACAGTACGTGATGGTTCCAATTTCTCTTGCCAGCACTTGTTATTTTCCTTTTTTAAAGTTAGGATTCTGGCCGTTTATTTTTATTGTAGTAGGCTGGACACTGGAAAAAAATTAAAACAAAGCAAAACAGCTTCCTCCCCACATACAATTTGAGAAACACTGACCTAGTACACAAGTGAGGTTTGGTGTATGTGTGAATGTGGCCAGTTTCTGGTAACAGATGCAAGTTGTACAGGAAGGGGTGCTAGGAGCATCCTGGAAATGCTGTTTCCTCCACTGGGGATAAAGACATGCATTGCACAGTAATACCTTTGTGTTAATAGATGGACACATGTCTAGGGGTGGGTGGTACCTCATATCTTAAACAGGCATCTCTCCCTATATGTTGAATTGTTGAGTATAAGCTTTTGTATAGAAAGTAAGCAAAGTGTACTTACTCTGGCTGGCCAAGCCCACAAAAATGTTTCAATTTAAAATGGGAAAGATGAACATACTTTAATCTTTTTATCTATGTGTGTTTTTTCCCCAGTCTCAGTTTGAAAGTTAGGAATGGTGCACCCTGTTTCTTCTGGTTTTGGGCCTCTTCTGGCCCAGACATAGGGGCCAGCCCCCGTACAAACTCAGCCTTCCTTTACACTCAACCTCTGCTCTTTCCAGGAGGAAGGAAACATTTGAGGTGTTTATTATGGATCATGAGCTATTCGTGTATTATTTATCTAAAAACAAAGGATGTCAACAACTCCTTGAGGCAAGATGCAGAGCACTTACATTTCACCCAGAGGTCAGACGGCCGAGGTCAGTGGAAGAGCCTCTCTGAGCTGAAAGCCTCATGCTCCTTCTGTGATGTCGGAGTAGCTCGCAGAGGCCAGTGTGTCCCAAATAGGACTTGAATGCATTCAGCATTGGCAAATGTGTAGACCAGTGAATCTACAAGTGCCTGATTTCACTGATGGCATATGCTACCGCCCCACGGTTGTGATGACTAAAAACAAGATGGTTAAGCATTCACCCCATAGAATAAATTTGTTGAATGCTGTGCATTAGGGTTGGACTTTTAGCAAGAGATCATGCAGCCAAACCTCCCAGGCTTGCAGGTGAGAAGAGAGGCTATGCTGCCCGTTGAAAGCACCCTTAGGTCACCTCACTCGGGATCCAGGATGCCACTGTTGCCTTTTATGTGAGGCGATGTGACGCTCTGCCAGGAGTGCAGGGTGGGGTGGTAGAAACTGTGTGTGTTTGGCATCTGAAGGGAGCCATGACTCACCAGCCCTGCAGCCTTGGGAGTGTCAGACTCTCCTCAGAGCCTGATTCCTACCCCGTTAAAGGAGGGTGAGGAGGTGGGCCCCGCCCACCCCACAGAGGTGGTGTGAGGGTGAATCCTGTCTCTGTGTAAACAAGTGCTATGGATGAAGTGCAACAAGGGGTGTCAGGATACTATTCTTACTTTCACCATTCCTTTCTGCCAGGGTTGTGTTGATATTTCAGGTAATTCTTGTCAGGAAGAAAGAGGTTCTAGAAATGTTTTAGAGTCTTGTTCAGATAGGAAGGAGAGCAGGCCAAGGAATCTGAGGGCTGCTTTTGTGATGTGGGTTCTGCTCTGGGCTGCATGGCACGCTGGTGAGCGGAAAAACACTGGCCCTTTTTCCCCTTGCTTTTTAAAGAAGGCTGAATGCATTTTATGCAACATTTAGAAAATGTTGAGTTTAAACTTGGCACTTTAGGAAGGGGCTTATAATTTGCTAAATTCAAAGAGAAGAGCACTCGGCTGGTAAACCTATTGTCCTCATGTGGCCTTTTTATTTTCAGTTTAGCTTTGAACAGAGGTAGATAAGTGGGGCGTTCACACGGTACACTCAGGGGAATGGGCCCCAGCCCAGAAGCGGAGCACCGGCTAGGATCCTAAGATGCTCACTTCATCTCTCAGAGCTTCAGTGCCCACATGTGGAAGATTGGAAAAAAATAACAGCTTTACTTATTTTTATATATGGATCATACAGACAACTATATGAAAGTGTGGCAGAAGCTGTCAACTCCCTCATGCTCACATGAAGACCTGTCCTGTCTTCTCTCTTTCTATTTCAGCAAGTGCCTGGCAGTGGTTACAGCGATTAAGCAGGGCTTATTTTTTAGCTCTAAAAGGAGCCTGTTTGGAACTAACCATATGTGGATTCTGATTCTCAAAATTAATGAGACATCATGGTCTGCTGAGTGAGGAAGATGAAGCATATAATAATTTTAAGCATAGAATAAGCATTTAGAAATGGCAGCTTTGAAGACTTGTTTTTAATATATCACACATGATATGTTTCCTAAGTAAAGCAAAGGAAATAACCAGAGAAGAGGGGTATGTAAGGATACCAGCAGGTCCCTTTATACCTGAAGCACAGGATAGAGGGAAGCTAAAATGCTATTCGAGGGAAACACGTAGATTTCTGTCTTTTCTTTAAACCTCTTTTTCTTCCTCCATGAACAGAAAACCCTACAAGGCAAACTGTGGAAAAGATTGAGCACCGATGTGCCTCTGACATGGCCTCTGTGTAAAACTCTGGCTTTTGACAAGGCCACCAGCAGTCTAGAAATAGCAGGCAGTTCCCAGGGGCCTACCTGAACGACTGTTGCTCCCTTCTGTAAGGAAAGACTTCACTCACTGCAGCACTTGAGTAGGAATTACTAGGGTGTGTTCTCACACACGAGGGCAGGGATCCTAGTCTTTCAGCTTCGCATTCCTCTGGGTGCCTAGCCTAGCATCATGCCATGTTCTCAGAGGGCTCCAGGGGTGGTTCCTGGTTTCCTGAATGAATGCCTGGAGTGAGGCTTTCTGGTAAAGCAATCCAAGAAATTGGACGTGGACTACGTGGGGTACAACCATACCCTGGATTTATATCATGTAGAGTCTTCCCTTTGGAAAAGTTGCATTTTAAAGACTTAATTCTTCACACATGCTTGGTTTCTGATTAATAACGTAGCTGTGCAAGAGGTTGAGAGGGGCTTAATCACCGTTCACACTTTATGACAGAGATTGGGTGGCGTTGCAGGCTGAGACGGTGCCATCTCTGAGCCCTGGTGCTGGGGTTTAGGAGAGGAGCCAATGTAGGAACCCAAATCTCTGAACCACTTCTGTGGTTTCCTCTTTCCTTCCCTTTGTCTTTTTCTCACACTTACGTAGCTCTTACGATCTCTGTAAGACAATGTCGGTGCGCTTGATGGGCATAACTCATTCAGTTCTCAAAACAGTAGTCTTGTCCCCATTGTGCAGATGAGGACACCGAGGCAAGAGATGATGCCTTTGAAGTAAGGAGAAGGGATCCTCCTTTTCACGTGGCAGGTGGAGAAACAGCATGCCGGTGACTTAGCTTGTTGGAGGCCTCCCTGGACAACAGCCTGGCATGCTCATGTTTGAGATATTTTTAAGGAAATCATAGCTATAATTGGGGTTGAGAGTGTACTTGGAAGTGTACTATCTGCTAAGACTAACAATATGGCTGCAGTAGTACTTCTTGTCCTGTAATGATAGAATTTCAGAGCCTGCTCCTTCAATGTGTGCGTCATGCGGCAGCACCCCCATCTGAGGGTGTCCCAGCAAAACAAGCAAGCAAACAAACCGAACAAACCCCAAAATGAAAAGCAGCATATCAGGGGTGGTATTTACATTGCTATTCTCAAAGCTAAATACAATATAAATGTTAAAACCCCTTTTCTACTTAATTAATACCAGTAAGTCACTTTTAATTTTGTGGTTATATTTGAATTTTATTTTTATAACGGGGAGTAAAGTACACTATTAATAACATATATGATTAAGGCAGACATAAAATTATCTTAGTTACTAGCTTTGAAATTATATGTTCATAGGAATGTAATCAGTTACTTTTATAGTTCTTTGTTTCCTGTGGACTTAAGCTATTATTTTAAAATTATTGTGAAAAAAAGGCCTGTTGATTTTTCCCAGATAATTTTTGAGAGAGACAGTATTTCACACTCTACTTAGTCTATCAGTGGCTTATTAGATTTCTTTTTCATCTTAAACTTAGGCTGTAAAAACTGTAAAGCCAGTTACAGGGCACCTTTGCCGGGGGTCCCCTTTGGGCTACAGATTGCAGTCTATAGCAGGAGCAGAGAGCGGGAGCTCTGGAGGGCACACTTTCAGGAGCTCGCAAGTGCCCTGAGATGACCAGGTTGAACATAGTGACTAGAAAACATTGCTTGCCTGTGTTTTTGATGCTGATTTTATCTTGATGGGATTTAGATGTGACATTTAGTCCCTTACCTTCCTGCTCAGTGCAAGGGGCTCAGTCAGTTGTGGACATGTCACATGTCATCGGGTTCGCCTGTTTCTGTTACTTACTCGGTGACCACTTGTATTTAAAAATCCTGAAGATGCAGGGCCCGCATGGGCATTAACTTGGATTTGACAGTAGCTCCTCTGGTTAGAGCAACCGATGTCATCATACAAGGGGTTTCTTCCTTTGAATCTGACTTGAACGCATTGGGCCTCAGCGACATTTTTCAGCATGGTATGGAGTAACTCGGGAGTTTATTCTGTGTGGTTCCTCAGAGGCACGGCTCAGGCCAACTACAACTTGAATAACCTTCAGGAAAGCTGTGCTGTCCTTCTGTTGGCCGTTGTCTTTGAAAATTGCCTCCAGAGTTAGTGAGCAGGAACAGTTAAGATTTACAAACAATGATGAAGCTTGTCATGCATCTTTCACCATTCATCATCCAGGTGCCGTGCCTGGGCGGTGAAGTGTTCTTCATAAAAACCAGCTCAGTGTGAAATACACCTCGCTGCAATGTTTACTGCTCTGAAGCTCGTCAGAGGCCCTTTATAGTAAATCCAGATTGCGATGTGACATTACAGTATATCATTGCCCGGCGCGGTGGGGTTTACACTGGGAATGAGTGCGGTGCACACCAGATGAGGTGTCCAAATTGAGTTATGTCAGAATTTGGCTGTTATATGGGGATAGCTTTTGTTTTCTGAACACTGAAAGTTAGCTTTATATGTATTTATATTTATATATAGGCATATACTTCCCATCTTGCACATATACACGGGTATACAGTATATGCTGAGGTCAGGTTCCAACTGGGCTTCTGCTGTAAAGGATGGTGACCAGCTTTTACCAACCGTTGTTCATTGAAATTGGCGTAAATGGAATCTTTTGGGGGAACTAGAGTAGCTGGTTATTTTATCAGTAGAAGTGGGTTTGATTTTGCTATTGTAAATTGGTCGTATTTACCACTCTTCTATACAAAACCAAGGATCCCTCTCTCCTGGAATTATTGTAGTACTGGAACGATCTCTTTGATTTGAGGGCAAAGAGAAGAAACCCCACAGGACACATCACTTGGAGAGGTCTCTGAAGTCTGTTGCTTATTTATTTTTTAGTGGGTATCAAAACCTTAGTGCTGCCTCTGTTTTCTTGAAAGATGCTATTTGCAAGAGAAGATTTATGGTGTTTTAGCTTAAATCCACAGAATAAAAGCACACAATTTATTGGATGATCAGGTGTATTTACATTCACCCTAAAAGCACCAGCGTTAAAAACGAGCTTTGTAGGAATATTATATTCAGAGGTAACACCAGGCCCTACAGTCCTGTGATCATCTTAACACACACGCTTTAAAACTCTCTTTCCGGGGCGGCAGAGTTGTTAGGAGAGCTGTTCTGTGGCCTTTACACACCTGGCGCTGCATTGAATCCAGGTCTCTCCCCCACTTACACCAAGTCTGGGGTAGGGGTACCCCCACTTTAAATAGCCCTCCTATCGTTGCCCTCTGCTGGTGTTTTTGTTTTTGTTATTTTCTGTGTGTTTTGCTGCGTTTCCTTTTAGTTGCAGTGTCTTCTCACTGGAGATTGACAAACAACGGTGCCACATCTGAGCTTCCTGAAGCCGCACAAGACACAGTTGCAGGCGTGAGGTGGTGCTGGACTCCAGGGGCAGCACAGGGGACAGAAGCCTCCCATTGGCTCTTGTGGGGGAGGAGGGACACAAGTCAGCCCAGTGCAGTCACTTCATTAGGGTTGCAAGATCAAACAGAGAATAGCCAGTTAAAGTTAAATTTTAGATAAACCACAACAATTATTTTAATATAAGCATGTCTCAATACTAAAAATTATTTCTTCCTGAAATTTAAGCATGCTGTGTTTTTACTTGTTAAATCTGGCATCCTTAGGCTACATCCAAGCACTCTCCAAACCACTATTTTAGGGCACTGGAGTGGAAGGCAAAAAGGAAAAGTAGACGGAGGAAAGCAACACTTTCACTGAGCATATTCAGCAGTTTTAAGAGTTTCATTTATATGTCTATAAAAATAGCACAAGAGGCAGTGCTGATCGTGCTTGGAACAGTTTCCCGTTTTGACTGAAACCATGCATGGGTTTCTCGGTGAAGAGTTTCTGGGTTAAAACTTATCCTTGAATGTATTAAATGTACTGTTTCTTCCTTTTTTAGGTAATTCATAGGTCCCAACATTCCTTTTTTCATATTTTATAGATTAGCTCCAGTAATATAAAGATGAACCTACTGCTGCTCAGAATCAGAGTGGAGATTTATGCTTTCCGTGCGTTTGGTTCAGTTGCCCCCGGCAGCTCTGCCAGCGGTAACAGTGGCTCTCAAAGTGCTCTGACAGGACTGGCTCCGTTCTCTCGCCTGATGCCCCCCTCCCCACCTCCCCAGCATATATACTGATGGCTCAGTCAGTAAATAAGTAATAAATTCATTGAGCGCCTTTATGTGTCTGTGGATCCAGCATTATGCTTAGGAGACGAATCATGGCCCTAGAGAGCATGCTGCAGTGATCCCCAAACGTCAGCAGATTGGGGACACACATCTTTCCTTCCTGTACCTGGAAAAGCATTGCTGCCTAGCCTCCGCAGGGTGTACGAGGGAGTAGCCATGTGCCAGCTGTCCTGCACTGATTTAAGACTCAGTTGAGGTCTTCGCCTTCAACCTAAGGGAGAGTTTCCTTCTCAAGTTAGAGAAACCAGGCCCACAACCAAATGTGATCTGGATGGATGTTCCGAATAACCAGCCCTTTCCAGGCATGCTTCACCTTTGTTACTTACATGGGTATAGAAGTGGGATGGGCTGACTGATTGATTGGTTTGTTTGTTCACAACGGTTTTATTGATACATAATTCACATACCATAAAATCCACCCCTATAAAGCATACAGTTCAGTGGTTTTTAGTGTATTGACAAAGTCGTACAACCATCACCCCTACCTAATTCTAGAACATTTCCATCATCCCCCAAACACTCCTCATTGCAGCCACTTTTCATTGGTAGTTCCCTCCCAGCCCCTGGAAACTACTATTTTACTTTTTGTCTCCATGAATTTGCCTATTCTCGACATTTCATATAAATCGAATCATATAATGTGTAGCCTTTTGTATCTGGCTTCTTTTGTTCATCGAAAAGTTTTCGAGGTTCATTCAAGTTGTAGCATTCAAATGTAGCAGTGCTTCATTTTCTTGTGGCTTATTTTTAGTTCAAAAGCTACTGCAGGACCTAAAAATCTACTAAACCATGAGATTCTCAAGGTGAAAAATGTGTTCTAGCTCATTTTATTAATCGCCAGCTCTTTCACCTCAACACGAGAATGTCTGTAATGAGTAGAACCTACTGTATGAAATGAGAGAAGTGTGGTAATATAGACATTGAGCGAGTCAGATTGTGCAATTTTCCTATTTTATGCCAGCACTATTTAAATTTTTCTACTAGGGCTGCTGTAACAAAATAGCATAGGCTAGCCCTGGCTGGTGTAGCTCAGTGGATTGAGCACGGGCTGGGAACCAAGCAGTCCTGTTCGATTCCTAGTCAGGGCACATGCCTGGGTTGTGGGCCAGGTCCCCCTGAGGGCGATGCGAGAGGCAACCATACATTGCTGTTTCTCTCCCTCTCTTTCTCCCTCCCTTCCCTTCTCTCTAAAAATAAATAAAGTCTTAAAAAAAATAGCATAGGCTGAGTAGCTTAAAAAAGAACGTTTATGTTCTCACTGTTCTGATGTTAGAAGTCTGAGATCAAGGTGCCATCAAGTTTGGTTTCTTGTGAGCCTCTCTCCTTTGGCCTTTCATCTGTGCGTGCGTGCGTGTGTGTGTGTGTGTGTGTGTGTGAGAGAGAGACAGAGAGAGGGAGAGGGAGAGAGAGAGAGAAATTACTCTAATCTCTCTTCCCTCTTCTTATAAAATCACTGGGTCTGTCATATGAGGGCCCTACCCTTCAGACCTCATTTAACCTCATTTACCTCCTTAAATGCCCTAACTCTAAATACAGTCACATCGGAGGCTGGAGCTTCAACACAGTAAATTTTGGGGGACACAGTTCAGTTCATACCACTATTACCATAGCATTACTGTGTTTCTCCTCTTTTTGATGACATTTCTGGGAAATAGGAGAAGAATGGAAGGATGCTGAGGTTTGGGTCATTGTGTGTAGAATGACTGGGTTATCTTTCCTGGGCTAATGTCTGGGTTAATGTCATTCACTCACCTCCAAGCTCCCTGACATGCTGAGCCCAGCCCGTGGCAGGCCCTCACCTCTGGGCCAGGTCCCCAGAGCGGGGATGTTTTTGGAGATGGAGAACTTCATGGTGAGGCACATCCGACTCTCCTGGAGCACCTTTTCCCTAGATTGTTGCTCTCTCCTTTACTTTTCTCCCCTTGAATTTGGTTTCTTGTTTTTCCTCCTTGAATTTCAGAAAAGAATTTCTGATTCGTTGATATGTTTGCCCTTGAAGTGCTCAGTGTACCTAAACAGTTTAACTGCAGATTAGAATTTTTGCCAATTTTCCTGGCAAATATGGCAGGGAGTGAGAGCTTTCCCACATAGGGAAAAGAATGAGAAAGCATTGCTTCCGGATGTTATTATAAACTAATGCATAAGTTACCTCAGGATAAACTTATCATAAACTAGCTGATGTTCATTACAGATCAGACAAATATGAAAAATACTCCATAAAGCAGTTTGAAGCATAGCATTTTGTTTAGTAGTAACAGCAATCCTGTTAGGAAGTTTTTTCCTCCTGACACTAACCAATTTTGACATGGACTGGGTTTTCTACAATTTAATTCAGTTCTGACATGAACTTTCCACAGTTAGCCTGCACCACATAGGCAAAGAAAGGGCTTTGTCTCACGGGACTGCCCCTATTTCAGACACCAGCCACCACTAGGGTCCCCAGCCACCCACATTTGCCTAGCCCACAAATTCAATCCCTTCTCAGGTTTGATAATTCAGTAGAATGACTCACCGAACTTTGGAAAGCCTCATAAAGGATGTAACTCAGGAATAAACGGATGGAGGAGATGCATAGGGCAAGGTATGGGGAGAGGTGAAGGGCTTCCATGCTCTCTGTGGACAGACCACCCCCTCAGCACCTTGATGTGGTCACCGACTCAGAAGCTTTCCGACAACCCTGCCATTAAGGGGTACGTCTAGAGGCTTCATTGTGTGAGGTGTGATTGATCAAATCATGGGCCATTGGTGATTAACTCAGTCTCTGGCTTTTCCTCTCTCCCTGGACGTTGGCATGTAGGTAGGGCTGGATGGCCCAAGCTTGTATTTAAGGCTAGTTCTCTTTGGCACTTCAGCCCTGAAGCTACCTAGGGGCCCGCCGAGAGTCACCTCATCGAAACCGAAGAGGCTCCTCTCACCCCATTACTTGGGACATTCTAAGGGTTTTAGGAGCTTTGGGCCAGGAGCCAGAGCCAGAGCCCAACTGTCTTTCCATAGAAATGTGGAGCAGAAGTCACTGGTGCCATTTCAGAGCAGAGTCAGTCACTGAAGAGAGAGAACGGTGACACAGCTGGGAGTGGGGCTGCGTGGTCTCCTCTCTCCTGGCTCAATGCCTCTCTGGGACACTTCCAACCTCAGATTGTCGCGTCACTATGGACACTGTCTTTAGCCTGCTCTCTTAGACCGTCGCCATCTAGTACAGAAACTACTACTTACATGCAGTTATTTGAACTTAAACTAATTCAAGTGAAAGACCTAATTTTTCTGTCACACTATCCCCATTTCAAGTGCTCGGAAGTAGCCACATGGGGCTACTTCTGTATGTCCATTCATGAGATGAACATATGGAAACATTTCCCGTGTTTCCGACTACTGTACTGGACGGAGTGTAGAAGAACCGTTCCATCCTCACAGGTGGTTCTGTTGGACAGTGCCATCCACACAAGCGGGTGAAGGCTATTTTGTTACGGACTTTCGGAGGGACAGGAAGGGGAATCTCAGGGTGTAAACCTGAGACAAAGGAGTGACAATAACTGTAAGTTCCAAAAGCACCATTTTAACAATTCCTTTTGTGGAAACATCAGCCCTTATTTAAAAAGCTTGTCTGGTCGAGGGACTTACTTTGGGTGGACTAATTAATTAAAGGCTGATAAACGTTAGTTGACCTTTGACAATAACTATGGTGCACATTTTTTTAATTGCAGATGGAAGTGAGTGAATAAACTAGAATACGGTTGATCTCAGTCCAAGAATGGTAGTGCTTGCCCAGGGTGGATCTTTGTTTAGGTCTCTGATCCATTTTGAGTTTTTTTGTGTGTGTTCACTTTGAGTTAATTTTTATATATGGCATAAGGTAAGGGGCCCACTTCAGTTTTCTGCACACAGATGCCCAGTTTCCCCAGCACTATTTATTGAGTACACTGTCCTTCTCTCATGGCGCCGAGAGTGGAGAGTGACAGGCTGAAGTTTGGTGCTTGCCTGTGGCCCTTTCCTCTTATGGTCAGAACGTCAGGCACCGAGTGCTGGATCCTCAGCACAAGCCTGCGGAGTTGCCAGTTGATAATGCACTTGGAGCTCTATGGTGAATAGACTTCTCTCAGTAATTTTTTACTTTAGTTTCCAAGTCTCTCCCTCCTGTCTCTCAACTGTGTCTTCTTTCCACTCCTTACTGTTATGAAATCAAGGAGAATAGGGTAACAAGGGAAGGGAATCTTTCCCAAATCAGGATCACAGTAGAGCTGTGAGGATAGAAGTGTATGTAAAAGATATATTTACTGATATTTTCATTTTTCTGATGGGAAGTTTTTCTAACAGAAAGTGACTGATGTTGATGTTTAAAATTCTGAGTTTTTAAGGGTCATCTGAAGCTGTTTGTATGTAAGACGTGGCAGAACCTCCTTAGGTGAGCCCCAGTGGAAAGCTCTGAAATCCTTTCAGGTCCTATAGGAACATTGCTAAGGAAATAGCCTATGGAGGCGAGAGCAGACAAGCACATAGGGGTGGATGATAATGGCTGGCTGGCTGACTGCCGCCTGAAGTTGTCAATCACCCCTTAATGTTTGCAGAAGCGAAAAGTCGATGTGTCGTTGTTTTAATTTGACACACTCTTGGTTTGAGAGTGTAATCGCTGGAGGGGGCAGTTAAGTGGCTGTGCTCCTTGTCAGCTCCTGCGGGTCTGACTCCTATGCTAAGCGCTTTTCTGATGAGCAATAGATTGGGTTAAATACCAGAGTGATTGCTCACTTCCGCTTGCCGGTCTTGCAGTGCCTTGTACTACATTTCCATCAGCACTTGCCTGAGGCTGTTGGGGTTTGGCTGCAAAGAGAGTCAGTCCGTATGTTCATTTTCATGAATCAATGTCGGTTTTGAAAAGCAGTTGTTACAGCACTAAGTGGACTGAAATAAATTACACCCCCTCAGACCGTTGGAGTAAATCAGAACTGTTTATATCTACCCAAGTGGTCTTCCGAGTATACGTGACTTTTGTTTCCTTATCAAGCCAAATGCTTGTCTCCAGGAAACACAGGCAAAATGATTTGCTCATTTTTTAAAATCCTGCAAATAGCACTTTGCCACTGTTCAGCCAGAGAGGAAATTCTGTGTACTGTTAGACAGGAAAATGTCCCTCCTTGCCCCAACCCCTGCCCCCTGCAGTAAGTGACATTATCCTAAAGTCATTTTCAAGTCTGGAGGCATGTCATTGTGATTATACAAACTCGGTGTCAGCCCTACTTCATGTGAGCCGGTAATGCACCGAGCTCCAAAAAGAGGGCAGGATTTCCTGCCCTGAAAGTTTCTGAGCAAAGAAGCTGAAGTTTGGAACACACATTTCTTTCCTTGGATTGCTTGTGCTATCTGGTACCTACTTTCCGTGGTGGTTGAGAGAAAACTGTTGAAATGGCTGTGTTCATTCGTTTCGCACATTCAGGTGACCAGTAGCTTGACCTTTCATGGTTGGGACATAGGTTCTGCAGTTTGATTGCGTGGCTCTGTTGTTACGACATGCCTTTCACGTTCAGTACTGTCTCATGATGTTCTTTCTTTTGTCAAGGTCGGGAGGGGATTGGGCCACTGTCTTTTTCCATTTATCTTTTCCACAGAGCACTTGCTAGGCCATATTAATGTCTCTTGCAGTGAAACACTAATAATCTTTTATTTTTATTATATATTTTCTTATTATGATAAATATATAAACCAAAATTTACCACTTTAAACCACTTTTAAGTGTATAATTTAGTGGCATTAAGTACGTTTTTAATGTCTTGTAATGATCTAAGGTTACTCTAAAGGTGTAAGGCAGTCATTGACCTGTGAGATGGTGGGGGTGCCGGTTACCTTCTAACCTGCCCCCCCCCCGCCACACACACACACACACACACACACACACACACACACACACACACTGGTTGAGTTGCCTCACCCCACAGCGTTCTAGGGCTACCTCCAGGGTACCGATCACACCCCATTCACCTTTTATGTGTCCTTCTCCCTAAGAACCCTCTTGGTTTACATGACTGCTGGATCCCGACCTTGCCCCTGCTCATGCTCTACATGGTTCAGCCTCTTCCTTTCTGAGGTAACCGTGGTGCATACTCTTTGCCCAGGGAACACTCGCCAGGCCATTAAGGACATGCCTTTAATGGTCTGCGCATCCCCGCGGACCTTAGCTTCTAGGTTGTATCGTATACTGAGAACAACCCGTACTCCCCGCTTGGTGTTCTCAGCTTCCCTCGTTCCTCAAGTCCTCTTCTCTAATTAGCTACCTCTGAAACTGCTATCGTGATGCTTTCCAGAATGAGTTGTGAATAACAGGGTTAATTTTCCTAGTCCTGCTTTTTTGAAATATGAAACTTTCCTGAAAATGCTAAAAATAATCCCATTTTCTGTTATAAATTCTTTCTCTTCATTCCTTGAACTTCACCATTTCTTTATTGGCCGTTAATATAGACCACAACTGCCTGAAGAGGGCTTTGCATTGTCCTCTGTGTAACTTCTAGTCCAGTGCTTCATGCAAGGCTAGTTTTATCATTTTTACAAAAAGCAATGTAAGCTCATTGGGGGGAAAATCGAATAATACAGAAATATATTTAAAGCAGAGGTTTCATAGTGAAGTTTTATGATTTTTTTTATATAGATGATTGTACATTTTGCGTTCCTTTCCTTCCCAGTGTATGTTATAATAACATAAATTAATACCAGCAAGAGTGGACATTACATTTATATCAAATATATTTTTGGCATCCATTAGAATAACCATGTGATTTTTATCATTTTAACATAGTTAAGTCACATTGATGGATTTGCTAATGTAGAACCATCCTTGCATTCCTGGAGTAAACCTTACTTGGTCATGAGCCATTGTCTTTTTAATACATTGCTAGATTCAACTTAACCTGTATTTATGCAGGACTTTCTTATTTTTAGCTGTAGTGAGTTTGGCCTTGCTTCCTGTTTTGTTGGATCTTACCATGTTTTTGTATCATGTTTGTCAGTTCATAGGATGGGACTGAAGTCATTCCTCTTCTCTTCTTTGGAGAAGTTTAAATGGTATGGAAATAATCATGTCTTTGTGTTTAAATGAAATTGCCTGTAAGCCAGTCTAGGCCTGGGTCCTTTGCAGATGGGGAATGAGCCTTGATTAACTTTTCTGTTTATTTTATGGAAATCTATGTAATGAGTTCTCTTCCTCATGTGATTCTGGCAGTTCGTTTTTATTTGAAGAGAGCTAGCCATTCTACTTTTCAAACTTAGTGATAACAATTATAGTGATCTCTTAAATTTTTGAAAACATTACCTGCAGTTATATCCACTTTCTCATGTTTAATGCTTTTCTCTTTATATGCTTATTTTCTTGTGTTTGTGGTCAGATTTTCCAAAGGTTGGTTGGTTTTATTGGTCATTTCACAACACCATTATATGAGTTTATTTGTTCATGTGTAGATACTGGGTGACATAACTTAAGCTGTTCTTAAAGAGATTTTAAAATTTTTTATTTCTATATTTTCTTTCAGTTCCCATCAATAAAAGTGAGTACTTGTCATAATAAAGCCAACTGGCTTAAAGAAGTTACTTCCCCCCAAAATGTGACAAATAAATGGCAGAGCTGGATTTCAAACTCTCCTCTATCTTTAAAGCTCACTCTCCCCCCACCCCTCGCATTTGCTGCTTGGTGAAGTATAAGGATGTCTGTTTCTTATCTTGGGCTCTGCTTAAAGCAGAACTCAAGACAACAAGGGTGTAGGTGCTGTGGTATATAGGACAGTCATTCCAAGGAGGAAATGCCAATATAAATTGTGTCATTGGAGGCACGGCAGACAGTAATAGGAGTTAGATCTGGAACCTTCTGAGGAGCTCCTAGAAAGTGTCTCAGCATCATCTGCCTGAAGATAAAGCAGGAGAAGCATTTATCCATGAGTTCCCATGCCCCTTGGCTCAGACGTTAAGTCCCCTCACCCCTGAGCTGCACATGCCTGCTTGAAGAAGCCTAGTATCTGTGGCATCAGAGAAGCCCTGGGGCAGGGAGTACGGGACCCACGGTCCACTCCTGATGCAAGATGCAGGCACAGGGAGGTGAGTTGAAGCTTGCACAGAGGTGTTGTTGAGAGGGTGTGATTCCAGCTCTAAAGGCATCTAGTACAGTCTATAGGAATATCATTTGAACTCATACATGACAGTGCATTTACCCAACTCTCTTTCCCGTGGAAGTAACACACAGCCACCTAATACATAGGACCTGGATATCAGGTAGTGTGGATTATTTCTATTTTATTAAAGTCTGAAACTCATTGGGATGGTGGGATATATGGTTCATTGCCAAATGGACTTTTTTTTTATCTGGGATTATCAGCCAAGGGAAGGAGGACCAGGAAGATTGTTTGAAAGGAATGTGTTGAAGATTTGCCAGCAGATTCCAATTTATTGATGAAGTACCCCATTCTAGAGATTTTTCTGCAGGGGGGTGGTGTGAAGCACCATTGCATAATGGTTCAGAGTGTTGAGGTTGGTGTCTCACAGACCTGCGTGGTCACTTAGTGCCACATGGCCTTGGGCAGGTGTCTTTCCCTGAACCTCATTTTTCTATCTGTAGGTTGGAGGTGATATTAGGGTTTTTAGCATGAATTAAGTGAAGTAATATGTTTAAAGGGCTTAGCACTGCATATGGCACATGGTTAGTGCTTAATACATTGTACTTTTATCATTTTTTGAAGAATTCCCTGATCTTAATTTTATGTTTGTGATTGAGTTGGTGCCTGCCAAAATTCTTGGAAAGTACAGTTGAAAGTGTTGCAAGCAGGACCAATGCCAGGAAAGAACAGTGATTCGTTAGGAGCATCGGCCTTTTGTCATTTCTCTTCTGCCGTCCTCACACAATAAGCATGTACAAATACAGAACTTCCTCCTAACTTCTGGGGGCCTTCTTGCCTCTTGCTTCTCCCTCTTTTGAGAAAAAAAAATTGATAAATAATATGGTAAAATAAGATTGATTTTATGTCTTAAGCCTGCTGATTATTTGCATTTTCAAAGGACATCAGTGTTTATTCCGAAGAAAAGAATCTCTAATGAAATTTTAGGTCTTTTGATCTTTGAGTGGTAGGCATATTTTGAGGACAGAATTTCTTGTCCTGTGAATCTCAAGTCACTGTTTTATAAATAACCACCTCTTTTGTGTGAATGGAACCAAGCTTGATTCAAGCATCTCAGTTTTTGAAGTGCTTTAAATTTGGCATTCTTCCAAATATTATATTGTATCCCTATTATTTGTATTATCACACACTTATATAAGGCTGTGTGTCATAAAATATTACTGTTCTGTAATGTTTCAAACATACATACTGCAAAATATTTTTACTACAGTTGTCAGTTGCTTTGGAAGGTGCATGACTACTTGCTAAGTTAATGAGATAATTTAATAAATCTAGTTGCCCAAACTACATATCACCCAGTGACTAACTTAACCTAAGGAATTGTGCAGAGCTCTCTGTTGAATAAAGACCCGCTGTATAATAACAAATTGGCAACAATAATGAAATGAAACACATACTTATCAACAAGTTGGGTCTTTTGCAAAGTACCATTTCCAAAAATTCATAATAGTTTTAAAATGGTTCACATTAACAATATAACTAATACTCCTTTCATTATAGCTTGCAGTCAGCCATTTTATACTTCCATAAAGATGAAACTTGCTATACAGCTAACTTTTGAACTTTATTCATCGAAAAAGTACCTTATAAGTCAGAGGTTGATAAGAGCAGTTAAAAATAACTTTGGAAAACTGATTTTTCAGAACATATTTCTGTATGTACAGTTAAAGTAACTTTATTTTTGCTTAAATGAACAGGAAAGAAACACTGCTGTTCTTATTTTCTCTGTAATTCCTTACAAGGGTTTTTTTAAAACCTGTGTTAATCTTGATGTGCATACTATTTTGTGGCCTATTTTTCCCTGAATTTGTTTATTTTAACAGTTTGCCTCAAGAGCTAAAAACATACTGCATGTCATTTTAAACCATTTGCTGTGAAATCAAATGCAGATACATGTTTCTGTAGTCATAGTTTGCTTGGCTTTTAACATGGTGAACATATTGTTGCTCAATTACACTTTTTTCAATCCAACAGCTGGCCTTAGAGATCTTTCATGTTAATACATGAGGGTCTGCTTTATTTCTTTTAGCTGGTACATAAGATTCCACAGTTTAGATGAATCATAGTTTATTATTTTCCTTATTTATTGAAAATGTTGTAAGCAAATGCTGCAGTTTTCTTGTACATGTATGTTGGTGTTTTACTGGGGAGATACTAAGAAGAGGGATTTCAAAGAAAGTCTGCTCTAGATAATATTGAATACTGCCAGATTAACCCCAAGAGTGAGCCTTACTTGTTTCCATTCCTACCAGCAGTGTAGGAAAGTGCCACTTTCCACAAACCTGTGCTAGCACGGTATTACAGAACATCTGCATTTCTGTCAGTATGGAAGGTACTCTCATCCCGCATCTGGGCAGTGCCTAAATCACCAGGTGACTGGACCATTCTGTCCACCGCTGCTTCCTTCTCTCCCTGCTAAAAAAGTCCAAGAGTGGGGTCACAGGTCACAAGGTAAGGCCCTCCAGCATAGTCCATCTCTGCCTAACAGTCAGCTCACTCTGAATCCCAATCAATCTCCACAGGAAAACACCAGCTCTCACACACGCAGAGGTGCTGGAAAAGACCCTAGTGATTTTCATCACTTACAGCTGCTTTTGCATTGCTAGAGGATCTCATCTAATAGAAGATGGCTCCCAAAACAGAAAGAAGGCAACTCTACCTGCTTTCTTCTTGACATAGTGTGGGGACAACTGTGCTTTCAATGTGGCTAAAAATGTGCTGTTGTCTTTTTAGGAAAGGTTGGGGACATGTCCTCTCTGTCCTAAGGGGTGTATACATTCAGCTCCGCGAGGTCACACTGGGTGGTGGTTGAGATTTACGCAGAGAGGTGTGACTGACACTGCCAAGGACTGGATTCATAGACTGAGCCAATCAAGACGCTGGAGAACCGCTAGTGTTGGGAGATGCTCTGTGAAATATAATCTTTGATCTGATTTCCACCAAGTATTCATACTATGATCAGCATTTGATTCTGAGGAAGAGGCTGTCACGTGTCACCTGTAGCCACTTTTGCACAATGTCACAAAGACGGAAGAATTGAGCCTCCTCCCGTGCAGCTGGATCCATTATTGGAAAGAGCTTAGTCCATTATTGACAGAAAACATTAATGTCTCTATTAGGGAAGAAAAGAGGTTAATTTCCTACTTTGGAAGTAATCACTTGATGCTAAATTACCCAGCTCTGTTTTGTCTTCAATTAACTCTGACTTTGAGCAGGCACTTAAACCTTTAGAGCTGAAAAGAAATGGAGACTTGAGAAGTTGTAAATACACAAAAAATTGTATTTCTGGGGGAGAAGTTAGAAGTCGTTGAGCTCAATCCCCTCATATTACAGATGTGGAAACTGAGGCCCCAAACGTGGCTTGCCCAAGAGACAGGGCAGTCTTGACGACAAACACCGTATGAATCCAGGAGTTTATTATTGTACTAGCACTGTTTCCTGGCACTCTGGTTTTAGATTTGAGTGTTCACTGGACTCTGTGTTGGCTTCATTGATTGAATGGCCCTGGTCAGGCACCATGGCATTTCTGTTAGATGTATCAGGATCCCTTGATACTGATGACCGTGAGGTGCTGGAGCCTGCTGGGGTGAATTGGTTCATTTTTCACTGTTTCCATCCTGACTTCATGGAAGGTTACATGAGGTGGACTAGGGTAATTACTTATGTACTCTGAAAACTCACCTGTATGGATTTGCCCAGAATTTGGCCCTCTTGTGCCTCTTGGGGAACATGATGGTGAGCTGAGGCCTGCGGGGCTGGTCCCACTGTGATGTCCAACCACCCCCTGCTGGCTCTGTCCCTGCTGTTGTCTCTCCTTCCTCTCTCAGATGTGTACTTTGATGAATAGTACACATCATCATTTTAAATCTGTTGAAGGGAAAAGCAAAGCTTATACATTAAAAAGGGGCTTTTGTCCCCTTTTCCTCTTTTCTCCCTAGGCACATGGAACTCAAAAATAAGATCTCTTGAATACTCTTTTTTTGACACCTTGGTGTCTGGCAGCTTTCAAATTCCCAGACCCTGTGGTCCTGTTTCAGACTCTGCTGCTAGGTGCTCAGGAGTCTCGGTAGAAGTCAGCATCCACTCCAGGGCCCCACAGCCCCCTGCTGGCCCTGGGAGGCAGTGCAGCCTGGTTGTCAGGCAGAGGTGGACTGCGCTGGAGGGGCATGCCTTGCGGCCTCTGACTCCACTCCTGTCCTTTTCTCTCTTCTGTGCTTTGCTGTTTCGGGGCTCGGAGGACTGCACAAGAGGTTGCTTTGGAAGAGGATACAGGGTTCTGCCAGGTGACTCACTTTATTTTCTGAAACACAGAATCTGATAGGCAGCAAACAGATAAGTTACTCCTAACCCTTCACTCCACCGATCACATGATGGACCTCTGAAGTCTCTTCTGCTTAGAAAGTAGATTTAAAAAAATGTGGGAATTGGGTTCTCTTGGGCAGCTGCTTTCCTGGATTCATTTCCTGGATTTTCAGAAGGCCAGCCTACAACTCAGGTGCCTGGACTTTAGGGTTGTCTTTTCCAGCAAAATCACAGATGGCTTTCTGGAGAGGAACTGGGGCAGCAACTCTGTGAGTGTGCGCAAGAGCAATGCTAATGACAGAGGACTTCCTGGGTGGTGTCAGAAGTTAGCAGGTAATCACACCAGCAAACCTATCGTAATGTGCTGTGGCCTGGTGGTGGACAGTCCCAAGTTTGAGTCCTGAGTACATATTCTGACACTCAGCACTTGTGTGACCTTGGATGTCAATCACCCTCTCTATGCCTCAATTTTTAAAATCTGTCAAATGAGGATATTAATACCCATTTCCCCAAAGGGTTTATGTGAACACAATAAGTACAAGGCCTGGAACATGATAGGGGCTCAGTGAACGATAATGATTATTATTATTCATTATAGTAATAAATAATGTGGGCTGAGCCTCATTTCACAAGCTTTGCTGACCTAAGTCACCAGCTAGCCAGCTCCTGCCTGAGGCCGATAGTCTCTTCCTAAGCATCCCTGTCCCTCTCCCCGGGGCCCCCCAGCCTGCGCGCATTCTGGGAAGCAGCCGCCCCCTCGGCCCCAGAGAGGAGAGCTGTGCAGGGGCCTTTGTCCTGCGATTTCCTTTCTCCCTTGCTGTCCGTCTTTAATATCACTTACTATTACTATAAAGTAATACATGTTTATCACAGCAAATTAAATCCTGTGTTATTTGAGTTTGTTTTGACATAGTGGCTCTAAGTACTTTTTAAATAAACAGATGACCTTGGTTTAGCATGTAAAAAATTTACTCTCAACTACCAAACACACTTGTTAGCTAATGCTAATATTTGTATCTTTTCTTTTTCTTTCAATTTTATCTGGTTTAGTGTTACAACTAGCAGTATTTCCTAACAAAATAATTAAAAGTTCATTTTATTCAACACTCTGACAAATACTGTATTAGAATCCTGGAGCCCCATTGAAACACTAGAGAATATTAGAGTTTCTCTTAGTGGAAAGTAATTGTCTTGTAATTTCTCTTCTTTACATACTGGTTTTCTGGTTAGCATAGGACTACATTCTAATTAAGATCCTGGAAGGCAGAGTAACAGGGAAGCTGATTATCAACTTGAGACTTTCTCACTTGTCAATACTTTGAACGGCTGTGCCTCCATTTGTAAGGTGGGGACGCAGACCCAGCATGGGCCAGAACCTCACTCAGCAAGCGCACCCCTTTTCTGTACATTATAAAAACCTGATGTGGTAAAAGTGAAACTTGAGGATTTACCCCCTTATTAGCAGTGCCCTCTGTATCTTGAATGGTATCAGCAATACCTCCAAGGACGACATCTGCAATGTCCAGGAGCCTTTTTTACTTTAATGAAATATCAACAAGAGGGTTAGAGCACGAAGCCTACATTTACTACTTGGGTGAATTAGATTAATTGGGTATTTCACCAAGAACTTTAGGCGGGTACTGAAAAGACAGAATTGTTTTCTGGAGTGAGTCAAGGGGAGGGTGTGGTGTAATTTGGCAGAGGGGAGACCAGGGGAGAGGACCAGGGAACGCCTAATGCAGGGCACCTAAGAACAGAAAAGAGTGCAAGGAGATGAGAGAGATGTAAAGGATCAAGCAAACATAATGGAGGAAGAGTGTCACCTTCCTCCTGATTTTGCTCAGACGGCCCCCCGTGCCCATTGGAAGGACTTGCTATTTGTTCCCTTATGGAAAGGGACAGGCAAAGGAAGGACCTAGTGTTGGTGGAATGCTTGGTATATCTTATTGTTAATTACAACAACCTTTAGCATTGTGTTTCATTAATGGATGAGGAATTGAGGTTCACAGCTGTTAAATTACTGCCCGCGGTCACATCAGCAGTAGGTGGCTCAGCTGGAACCTGGTCCCAGGTGTCTGTGGCGTTTCTCTTGTGAGAACAGAGACTTGTTTCATTCACAGCTATATTCCCTTTACCTGTAGCAGTGCTGGGCACAGAACAGATGCTCAATAAAGATTCCATAAATTAAGTAACCAAGTACCACCACACTGCCTTCTTTCATGCTTAAGGAGAGTTTTAGCTCGTTCTGGAGGTAGATTAAGAAGTAAAGAGGACCAGCGTGTTCCTGAGAGGACTCAGCTTCCTGAGAGGCCTGTTCCAATACCTTGTCTATAAAATAAAGTGTGCTCTAAAGTTTATGTTTTAAAAGTTATGGTGTAATCAAGAGTCCAGACAGTGCATAAACTTCACAGTTTGTGCAATTTAAGTAACATTTCTCTTTCCCAGAAAGCTTACAGATGACTGGAAAGCATTTCTACATGTAAACTGGCCACTTTTGAGATGATCCCTTCTGAAATAAGCAGATTACTTAAGCTTGAAGGAGCTAAGGTCACCATTTGTTATTTGATTGCTCTTTGCTCTAAGTTTTGAGGGCAGCCAATAATGCAGTGACTGCTGGACTTTCACTCTTGTTTTCAAATTAAAGATTTAATTACAGTCTTCACTGGAGATGAACCAAGTGTGAAAATACCTGCTCTACTTGGAATGTGGGATTGAGGGAGGAGTGTGAGGATTGGAGTCAGTGCCTGGGCATTTAAATACTTTCAACAGTAGCATTAAAGGTGAAATAAATTATATTGTGACCAAATGCTGGCCAGTTGGTTAGAGTCAATGAAATTTATTTCATCTTGTTTATCTTTTTTTTTTTAAAGTGGACAAATTTTTCCTTAGTAATTACTATGACAGACTACGAGCTTAAATCTTCAGGATTTCTAAGGTTTGAAAGATACACGTTTTTTAAATTTGTGGAGACCTGCTTTGCTGACTAGTGCGTGGTCATTTTGTATTAATGTTTCAGGCGTGCTTGTGAAGAATGTGGATTTGCTCATTGTTGGGGCTGGAGTTCTGTATATGTCTGTTGAATAAAGCTTACTTACTGTGTTGTTCACATTTTCATTCATCAATCAATCAATGATAAAAACAGTCTGTCCAAAACTTACCTGACAGTACCATATTACCTAATTTTTGTAAGGTAGTGGTTTTAATGAGCTTCTCTTACTATGGAGGGGGAGAAAAAGTCCGTGTACCTGTCAGTCTCCAGCTTGTTGTTCTGTTGCTTCTGTCAGTGCCCGGAGTGAAGGTACATCTGTCCAAGGATTGGGCTTAAGAGTAGATCCATGCTGTCTCTTAACTTGCCATCATTGAGAAATAATCTGTCACAAAAACAAGTTTTCCAAATAACTGATACTTTCTCCTGCAATTGCCAGAGTTTCCTGCTCCCGACCTTTGATGACAGGATGTTTATAGATTTTCTTCTTTCTTGCCTTCAGGATGCTGAACCTTTCTTGAGGGTTCAGGTTCATTGTCACATCTATTATTTTTAGTTTTCCTCATCCCTTCCTTGATGTGGGGCTGGCAGCTGCCATTTCTCTCTTGTGACGCGATAGCTGTTTCTTCCCATTCTTTTCCTGTATGCATACTCATCTGTTAGGCTGGTCATGAGTGGTTGGGTTCTGGGAAACAGATCAGATGGCTTTGACCAGTAGTTTCATTCATTCATCAACTACTACTTGTGAGTGCTTACCAGGGGTAAAGCTTTTGACTGGTGGCCACTGAAGCCACCAAAGACATGTGATATTGGCCTTACCCTGTTCTGTGGGGGAGCAGTTAGTTCTATAATGGAGGATGATAGGAAGGCGACAGTGATAGTGCTGCAAGAATGGTATAGGCAGAGTACTCTGGGCACTGCAGGGGGGCGGCGATGTTTCTGTTAGAGAGATCAGGAAGGGTTACATTAGAAAGGGTAGGTGCAGAGCGCCCATTTGGGAAGGTGAAGCAGCGCTAGCGATGGCGGGTGGCGCAGTGGCTGTGCAACATCGTGAATGTGCTGTGCTCTTAAAAGTGGTTACAGTGCTAATTTTCTGCTGTGTGTATTTTACCATAATTTAACAATTTAAAAACAGAAAATGGAATTCTGAAAGGAAACCACTTTTGACTAGGGGGGCAAGAATTAAATAAAAATTTGTCTCATGTAAGTTTCCTTCCTTCAGTTCAGAGCTGAGCCCCGCTGACCACTGCCAGCAGGCCCGTCCGGAGCTTCTCACCCAGAGGCACTGTGGTCTCTGTTCTGAGAAGCCCCTACAGATAGGCTGCAGGTTACTGTGGCTTCAGATGGGATGCGGTTGGGAGGAAAAGGAAAATCCTTTTTTTGAAGGTAAACTAAAATACTTGTCAAAACATGAGGTCTTCTCTAATGAAACAATTTAAAAATATAAACCCTCAGACAGGGGCAGGCGTGGTCACATTCCCTGAATGCCTCATATCACCTGCAGATTAACCTCTTAGGGTGGACATCCTTTCTTGGGAGCTAACTGAACAGGCAGCATTTTAGACCAAAAAGAAAAGTTTTAAGAAAAACCCTTATTTTTTTTTTAGCTGTTGTGATTTTTTGAAAAGTGTCAAAATATTCTATTGGGAAAACATATAGTTCATGCTATTGTTTCTTATGTCTGATCACCCTGAACAAGAACTGTTCCAAAAGAAGGTACTCTTGCTCCTGTAATCTGAACTACCTTATCCACCACGGCGGCTGTGTCATGTTTAGGTGTGTGTAACTTGTGCAGCTGTGAGTAGGCATGTATTCTCCTGCCTGGAATGCCTGGAACTTTCTGTGCTGGTATATATTTTATGTAGATGTGTCCAGTGTTTGCTTCATCCTCTGTACCAAAGAAAAATCATAATAATTTCTAGTCTTAAATTTCCTGTAATGCTTCTGTAAAAGAAAGAAAAGAAAATGTTGACATGGTATGATAGCCAATGCTGATGGAGTTTTCTATTTGCTTTTTGCAGAGGACAGTCTCCTGGTAGTTAAGATAAATAATTTACCTGACACAATCCTCTACCTGCTGCAAATCATTTCATATTAAATGCAAGTGTTATACAAGTCCTACTTAAGAAATGGCTCATGAACTTTCTCTTATATCCATTTAATTGCCGTCTCAGAATTTTTTTAAATCAAGGACTTCCTAAAATCCATATAGTAAAGCTCACATCTTCCATGTCTAGTTAAACGGTGTGTTTTATCGAAGACGATGCAATTCCAAAGTGAAAGGCTAGCGGGTTAGACAGCAGCCAGGCTCATTCTGGAGCCCAGGTTGGAGGCCGGGTTCGCTGCCCTCGTGACTGGCTGTCCTGGCAGCGGTGCTGGCTCCAAGACTTCAGTCTCTTTTCTTAGCCTTAGCAAGATGCCCATCGGGCTGAGCGTGGTTCTTTCTTCTCGTGTGAAGAAAATGCTCTGCAAAGCTACCTTAAAACTTTCTCTTGTTGCAAAATATCTGGACAGAACCAATCTAGTTTCTAGGATGGCAAGTGCCGCAGCCTGCTCAATGGGTCTAGTTCCTCTTGGATCTGAGAAAACAGCTTTCCCAGAATCAAAGGGGAATTCTATTCCAGAAACAACTCATAAAGCATCTTCTTTGCCTGGTCTACCTTATTTTCTGAGATTATTACATTGGCATTTACACTCTGTTTTCAAATGCAGTCGTTCCTGTGACCACCCAGGCTTGGCGTTGAACTTGGATTTGAACCCTCATTTGCATTGCAGTCTCCAAGGAACATGGTCCTTCATGCTCAGTAAGAGTGGACTGAGATCCTGGTTTCACCTCTCATGCCAGGGTGTTTGATGCCACTTTTCTCTTTGCCTTGGCACCCAGCCTTTGCTTAGAGTTCCTGTGCAGTAAATACAGACAGAATTAAATGAAACCCTTGCACTTTAAAATCCTCAGATCTGGTTTTAGACTGGAGACTCTCTGCCAATGTGTGTATGGGTCAGCCCTGTGTTGTGGTTGTGGCATGTCTTGTGAAGACTAAACTCCGTGGTCATTCTCTCTCATGTATCCATTGTTAAACCCCTACCGCGTGCACTGCACTGCACTAGACAGTGCATGGTAGACATGCTCAGCTCCATTGCAGTTTGCCAGATGTTTGCCACAGACTCCTGTCTGCCATGCGGGGTTTCTCCTGGCTTTCCATCGCAGCCTGGCTCAGCCAATTCTTCCTGCCTCTTGGCCCCACCTCGGGCAGTGTTATATGTAACTGCAGTCCTGTGCATGATACTGTAAAAAGCACAAAATAACAGGCTCGTGTTTCAGTTTGGAATTCATCTTAACTTTTAGTGTCTGGGTATGTAAAGAAAGAAATAAAATAAAAGTCACCTTTCCCTGAACATCAGAACTGAAACTTGTTTGAGAACATTCAGGGATATTTGAGCTGTGTTGTCACTAAAATCTTATTTTTTCTTCCCATCCAGTGTTTAATAAAAATATTTCTCATTTCTTGGTCCTGTCTTAGCAGAGGACAGATACTAACTCAATCTTTTTCCCGGGAGAAGGGCCAGGGGTAGGGGACAAAGAACATAATGACTGACACGTATGTACAGCCTTCAAGTTTACAAACTGGTTCGTCATATATCATCTCCTTGACCCTAAAAATCAGCTTTGTGAGATGCATGATTATGACTCTCCTGCCAGGAGCAAGAGCCCCCGCCCAGCCTGCCTGCCCTCATTGGTGCGCTCACGTGATGGGAAATCGGTCTGCCTCTTCAGAGGTGAGAAGCCGGACCAGGCGCAGCAGCTGCTTTCTGACTACTACCCCCAAGCACTCTGGAACAGTGAAGCGCGGGGAGCAGCAGGTGTAGTTGAGGACTGCAGAGAGGAGGATAGAGCCAGGACGTGATGTGAGAACAGAGTAATTCAGACAGCACCCAGCGCTGAGGTGCTGGGTGACCGAATGGTAAAGCTGTGCCTGACTGTGGGCTTTTCAGCTGCATCAGGCTTAGTGGGGCCCCGGCACTTTGCATAGAACCATCCTGAGTGCTTTACTCTGTCCCCGTTTTACAGATGAAGAAACCAAGGCATGGAGAGATTAAGGGACTCATCTGAGATGTCCAGGTAGTAAGAGATGGTCCATGCCCAAAGCCCAAACATCTAATCCCAGCTCTGCTCTGTTGCATTTTCGTGGAGTGTCTCCTACCCTGGCAAGCCTCGCTCATTCGGGGCTCCAGGCACCCAGCTGTTGTAGATCAGGACCCATGAGCCTCTTCCTTTGGGGCATTGAAGCCCATGCCCAGTACTTCTCAGAGTTCCCAACTTTCAGGACACACGTAACTTCAAAAACAAGCGATTCTTCCTGCTTCCAAATACTGCTGTCCGAAGGGATGGTTTGCTAGATCACTGGATAATAACACTTTTTTTGTGTGGTTTATAAAGTGTGTCCACAGACAATCTGATTTAGATTTGGCACCAGACATCTTATCACCCCACCCTCAAAAAATGAAAAAGGCAGAGTATATGTAACTTGGGACCTGTTGTCCAAGTGAGGAAGAGGTGGTTTTGCCTTTTGGATATGACACTCAGACTATTACACAGGCCCAAAATGAAGTAAGTGTGTGTTCCTGGTTCCAGGCTCTCAAAAAGGTATGTGTGGTCTGGGGCGAATAGACTTTGAACTAAATGCTGATTGGATTCTGGCACCTTCGAAAGCAAGAGTCACCTAACTTTAAGACATTGAAACTCAGACTGTAGACAGAAGAAGCAAGGAAACGAATATGTACTCAATAATTACCACAATGACCTGTTGTTAGCCTCATTTCACAAACGGGGAAACTGAGGCTCTGAATGCTTAAGATCATTGACCAGGTAGTAGAGGGCATTTCTTCCCAGTCTATCTTGAGGTTATTTCACTGAAGAAGAAAAAAGAGGAGAGTTAGTTAAAGTGAGGAGTGTTACCTCAGGATGTTGTTAGCAGAGAGAAGTAAAAGCCACACTATGTTCAAGTTCAAAACTGAGTCTTTTCATTAAAACAGTGCATTAGAGAATCTTTGAATGTTTGGATTATGTGTATCATCAAATGCTTTCTCCCTGGATGAGACAAGTCAGTTGAACAAATAATGAGTTAACCCCTCAAACACACACTTGCTCACTTTGGAAAGGGTTCGGGAAGAAGTCAGTCAGTGAGAGAAAAGTCTCCACAACTGCCGGTGAGTTTGGGGGTGAGGGAGCAGCCAGGGGCATCGCCACTGCTGATGGGCAAGAGGTGTCTGGGGAGGTGAGGACCCAGGGTGTGAGTCCCTGTCAGGGTTGGGCTGCTGTCAGACACGTTGCTTATTTGTGGGTTTTCTTTGAGACTCCAGTTGGGTTTGGTGACCCCACCCCCATGAAATGAACAGGGAATTTGAGGCTCTGGCAGCTGCAAGCCAGGAGGATCTGCTGTGCAGGGGGTGTCTAGGAATGGAGGATGAATGATTCTGCCTGGGTGCCAGGTGGAGTGGAAGGCTGCGTAGGGTCCCTTCTCTCTTTTCCCTTTGTGTGTACTGCATTGAAACAAACAGGAAAAGATTCTTCCCTTCGTGTTTAACTCTGCAGGGTAAGGAAGTAGGTTTTAGCGCATTATCCCTTAGTTTCTTAAGCAGCAGGAAAGCTGGTCTGCAGCAGTGGCTGTGCCAGGCTGTGATCCCAGGACCTCAGACTCTCTGATGTGCTACAGAAAGACACTTAATAGACTTCTGTTTATTTTGAGAATTAAGAAATTCTTGCCCTGGCTAGTGTGGCTCAGTGGAGTGCAGGCCTGTGAACCAAAGGGTCGCTGGTTCGATTCCCAGTGAGGGCACATGTCTGAGTTGCAGGCCAGGTCCCCAGTAGGGGGCCTGTGAGAGGCAACCACACATTGATGTTTCTCTCCCTCTTTTTCTCCCTGCCTTCCCCTCTCTCTAAAAATAAATACAATCTTTAAAAAGAAAAAGCAGTTCTTAATGGGAGAAGGGAGTCAATGGATTTTTTAAAAATGTGATTCTAATATTATTTTGTGAGTTGTATATACATGTTATATAAGAAATTTGGAGGGAAAGAGATACTGTTGATACTTCGTAAATATGTACTTTCTGTTACAAGTTCACTTCACTTTTTAAAATGGTAATTCCTAGTGCTTACCAAGGTTATGATAGTTGTGTCAAGGAAGAAGCACTGATAACTTCCCTTGTTCCATTTGCAGAAACTCTCTCCTACACTGGGCCTTGGCCCCTTCTCTATACAACATGCAGAGTGCAGAGCTGGCCCCTCTCAAATGTGTATTAGACTGTAGGACTGACAATTAAGATCTATTTCCAAGGAAAGCATAATCCTGAACAGCCCCTCTCTTGTCACTACTCTTTAATTACACTTAGGTGGAAAAAACACATTTAATTGTTTCAAAGATTTTTTCTTAGTAAATATATAATAAGTGGGGGGAAGATTTTAAAAAGGGGGGTTATTTTTTTCTCAGCTTGTGGTTTCTAATTACATCAGTTACAGCTTAGCCTTCCTCTTAACTAGAGTACAGGCATGAACTGGAAAAGAATGAGCTAATCCATGATAGATCAGGTTGAATAAAGATCTCCATTCATATCTTTAGCTTTTATCCCTTGTTCTGAGTGCCAAGAATTAATGCTGTTTGAAAGTGCAAACTGAACCTGCCAAGCTTTGGACAGCTAAGATAATCCTAATTATTTTGAATGTTAGTGAGAAGGGCTGCAGTTCCACTCTGGAAAAGAGTTCTGTTGTGAAACATTAAATATCTGCTAAGTGGTATTGATTGGACATGATTTTATTTCCAAACACTATGGTTATCATGAAGCAGAAGAATCTGTTGTTTAAGAAATATTCATCAGCTTTTCATCAGACTCTTAGGCCTGTAAACTCCAGGAAACCGAAGAGGCCGCGCTTTTTTCTGTTCCTGTCAGCATCTAGGTGAAGAGCTGCTAAACAGTTGAAAGCCACTTGCATTTTTATTTTTAGATGGTTTCTTGGTGAGAGTTTAATAGTATTTAACGTATAGAAGAAGAAATTTTTTTTTCTCAAGCATGAATATCCTGTTTTCTCACATCGCTGGAAGAGAATTATTCGTTCCAGTCCATTGACTTCCAACAAATCATTCAAGTTAAAAGTCAGGGGTCTTTGCAATGTCAAAAGATTAGCAGTTAGAGTGGTTTTTGTTTTGTTTTTCAGAGAGGTGGGGCTTTTTGGCAGTATACAATATTTTCCACAAAGAATACTGATGGTTAGATGGTATCACTGAAATTATCTTACGGTTTTTCCCCCAGCGTTCGTTCTTGGTGAGAGTAATTATGTGCAAGCTTTTGTGTTTGTTTTTAAATAATAATAAAGACCCTTTAGCTTCTGTAGACAAATAGGCTACTTGAGAGAAAACAGATACTGGTCTTGCTGGTTCAAACAAGGGTCAACCTCAGAGGTTTACCCACCTTTCATTGTAGCATAAAAAAGATCAGTTGGGCAGGGTTTCCTTTTATATATTTTTCCCCTCCCTTTTCTTCCTTTTCAGTCTCTATTTTGGTCTCCAGAAGTCATTTCTTCCATTTCTGTAAATACTAGGAGCCTATTGGTGATTACAGGGTAGCATAATCCTGAATTGTTCATTGCCTGTGAATGCTTCCTGCCCCAAAACCTCAAGGCTGCTACCCCTATCCCCACCCCCAGCCCATCACCAGAGCGAAGCACTAACATCTTTACTGATGCAAATAGTGGTGTGCTGAGCATCTTTGGGCCCATTACTCTTTCTTTCTTTGGGCTTATTCCCCAAAGTGGAATTACCAGGTCAGAGGGTATGAACAGTTTCATGGTTCTTATTACATGTCACTAGATTGCTGTCCAGAAAGATTGAACCAATTGCTAGTGCTTCCAACAGCAGACCTTTACTTACAGTTCCACTGACACTAGGCATTAGCATTTTCACAGAATAATTAAGAGAAGCCTTTCGAGTTGAAATTAGCCTTGTGCAGGGCTCATTAGACTCAACTTAAAAAGCAAAAGTGTAATTTTGACTTCTGAATTTTTAATTGGTATAAAATGATTTACAGTGACCAATTATTGTTCTCCGCCTCTCCTCCCCACCCCACAAAGTGTAATGAAGCTGCATTAATATGGAGAGGGTACCTTTAAGGATGGTAAAATAGATTTTGGACATTAGTTACTAAGATAAACACTTATGAAATCTTTAATGCACTTGGATCTACTTTTATGAGGTGCTACACAGAATGAGTTAAACAGATACTATTCCTAATTTCAACAGCCCATTATTCAAAGATTGCTAAGCCTGGAACAGAAGTAAAATAACATGGATTTTTTTTGTGGAGAAATGCTTTAAAATATTCAGGTATATTTCAAAACAGGTAGAGTTCATTTATTTGCATCTTCTCTGTAATGCAGTCATGCACTAAGTGTGCTTAGAGCCTCCCTAGTCTGCACAGGTGACACTCTGCATGTTTTTGTACCCCCAAGACATAGGAATACTTTCCCATACCCACAAGGCAAGTTGGAGCAAAAGGGGTCTAGCTCCAAATTCCTTTCTTTTGCAGAATTCCTGTATCTCCCTTTTGTAGTCCCAAATCCTTTAAATGGAGAGTGGGAGTGTGTGACCAGGGTGAGGGCATCTCCTAGATCAGCTGCTACCTGAAGGCAAAGGCAGGCCCAGGGTTCAGAATGTCTGGAGAACACTCACCTATTCCTTTATAACCTCTCTGTGTTAGGCTGACAAGAGTCCCTTGTTTCGCCTCCTTAAATTCACAGAGAGATTAGGAAGGTTCAGTGGCCAATGACTAAATGTGTCACCCAAGGGTGGGATGGTGCAGGGTCAAAAGCAAGCTGAAGGGTTGGGCTCACCAGTGCCACACTGCCCTTGGCAGCTTCCACAGGGTCCTTATGTAAAATGGAATAATTCAGTGAATGGTTTGAAGATTAAACACCTCATTAAAGTATGTGGCATACAGGCAGTAGTAAATGTTCATTCCCTTCTCATCGCTTCTATTCAGAACTTCTGTCCCTGCTTTGAGGTGGGGATGGAGTTTGGCAGATTAAGTCTTAGATTCTGGCTGGCTCTGACTAGGCTCTCCAGACCACTGTATAGTAAGAAGATGTCAGAGCAAAGTCTATCACCATTAGAAAACATTTGTGTATTTGTGTATATACAACATCCTTGTGCATGTAACACAATTCATAATTCATCTTAGATTTGCTGGGAATTTTAAGTCCGTATAACAGTTTAAACTTTAGAAGCTTTTATAAACTGCAATAAAAGGAAGGCTTCAGAATTCATAGATTTCCAGTTTTTTGGTTGCTATTATATATTTATAAAATACCACTATTTAATAGCGCTTTCTTTTAAAAAAAGGTTACAAACTATTACTCTTGCATTTTATTTAAGTTAACAAATACTGTCAATATAAAAATAATTGCTTATCAGGAAATTAACTAAATTATTTTTCAAATATACTAAGTTTTCAGATCATGGCTTTCCTTACTGGATATTGAGGTGTAGCTATACAAAATTATCTCTGTCTGTCTGTTCATCTGTATGTCACACTAGAAGAAAGGGGCTTTCTGAAATAATTTGGTCCAGTGCAGTGGTTTAAAGGTCTGCATCTTAAATCCCAGCCCCGTTCTTTTATTTTTGTGCGGTTTCACTAGCTGCAGCAGACCTTTTCCAAACCCATAACAAGCGTAAATGGTGTTCTCTTGTAAAAAAGTCTCTTCAGCATGGTAATATACCTTATTAAATTCCAAACATAATAAGTATTGATGGCAAACACATCAGGACCCGGTACAGCTTCTACTATGATTTAGTTCTCTACAAATGACTTCAACACTCAGCTCCCAATGCATTTTGCTAATTACATCATAGATTTCCCTATTGATGAACACAAGCTGAATTAACACAGGAGCACTAATGTACCCTTTCACCATTATTGTTGTACAAGAAGCCGTGGCAGATGCTGGCAGTTAGTTACACAAACATTAGTATTAACGATTGGCCATTTGGAATTGGTGACAAACTACTGCCCGGCAAAATCCTGAGGCTGAAACCAATCAGGAAGTTAATGAGGAGAGAAATTACCACTGCGGCTTCCCCTTAATTACATTCACACTAGGCAGGAAGGGAGTTCTGGGGGTGGATCTGAACTCAGCTAAGGTTAAGAAGGTCAGAGACCCTTTTGCTTTAATTTTGTATCTACTGTGGCTTGTAAGGTTGCAAAAATTGTTTAGCACTTTATTACTTTTGCATCCTTCATATTTAATGTCAGTTTTTAATAGAAGTCTTATGTGCACAGATTTGCTTTCTAAAATCTTGACCTGAGTTCTGTTTTAGTGTTGTGGTATAATTCAATTCCTTTTACTTTTTGTGGTCTTAAAAAGTTTCCCTCCCATTTACTGCTTTTTACTTTTTAAAATGGTATGTTTGTATGTTGGCTGACACCCTCTACCACCACCAAGTGTTTGTTCCCCTATATCCAAGAGAAATAATGGGAAAGTTGATAAGCTATCACCTCCATTTGCTATATATTGAAAAACTAGGGTTACCTGTCAAATGGTGGAAATACATGGGTGGAGTCTTGCTTGGGGTAATTTGTCAGATTGATTATTTGACAAGACAGGTTCTATTAGCATCCTTTATATGAAGGAGGGGCTCTGTGAAGGGTGGAAATAGTTCCCCCAGAGAGGGGAACAGACTGTTTTTTGTTTTTAATGAACATAAAACTGGAACTCTGCTAGCTAACTTCTCCCTGAAGTTAAGTAGATAATACTGTGCAGAAATACTACTTTTTTATTCTGAAGAAGTACTGGGGACTTTAATGTGTCTCTAAAAACACTCAACTGGGAATAGAAATGCAGAGTGCCTCTTTCTTTGTTGAAACCTAATTGAATACTGGATGTAGAAATACTAGACACTGTTAACACACTCTTCTCCCTCTGTCTCTCCCCACTTCCCAGTATTCTCGCCGCCCAGCAGTCAAGATTCTGGCTTGGTTTCCCTCTCCAGCAGCTCTCCTATTAGTAACGAGAGCACAAAGGGAGTGCTTGAATGTGAGTCGGCCTCGGAGCCCAGCAGCTTCGCGGTTACTCCCGTCATCGAGGAGGATGAGTGAGCCGTGCCCCGTGCCTTTGTCGGATCACTTGGAATAGCAGGCTTATTCCATTTATACACAGGGTTTGTTGTTAATATTTTGCCTTGACTTAACTGTTGAGAACGTGTTTGGTTTATACTCATTAGGTCTTAGCCCAGAAGCTAAAATACATTTGGAATAGTTTAGGATTGGTGACTACCATTCCCAGGACTTAAGTGCTGTGCTAATGGAGTTAAAACACTAACTAGTAGAGTCCCTCATTTTTTTTATGACACAGGTTTACGTGTAGTTTTCAAGAACTACAGTAATTCACTCAAGTAAGCAATATGTTTTTGCACCTAAATGTGTCATAATTATTAGATACTTTAGTTTTAAAATGAAATCTTAGGTGCTTTAGAATTTTTGGATTTTAGTATTTTGATAAAACTTGAAAAAACATAAATTTAGCTTGACCGGTGAGAAGAAAAGAGAAAAGTTAGCGATGGTTTCAGAAATCTACAGAAGGTCAGTGAGTGGACCTGTGTGTTTGTGTTGCTGTTGGAAAAGCCTAGCCCTCACCCCACATCCTCAAAATATGTCCCCTTTCCAAAACCTGACTGAAATACAGTCAGAAGAAAAAATTAATGCTCTTACGAATTGCTACCTTTTCTGTAAAGAGTAAGTTGACAACAGTACAATTTAAAGTAACCCCAGTAAGGCAGAGTTCCTGGTTGTTGTTTCTAGAATAATATAAGAGTTTACCATATACAGTCTTTCTACTACAGGAAAAAAATGGATGCAATCTAGATTGTTTTGTAACCTTGTGTTGTAATCTGATTTGAAAATAAGTACATCTTTAAAAGTTACTAGATATTTCTGAGTACATTATTTTGTTAAAAATTGCTTGTGGCGTACTTCCTTATGTAACAGAAGCCATCCTGAAATGAAACTAGTCTTAAAAAATTCATTGTTCTGTAGTTGCAGCTGTACCTGAAATAAAAATGTTATTGATGACTGAATTTTCTTGTGTGTATATTTGGTGAGCGATATTAAACAGGAAAAAAGAAATTACTTGTATTTTCTTCGCTCTATGCTTTGAAAACATCTATTTGATTTCACCCCCATCTGTTGTAATCAATAACCTGACCATCTTGTTTTTTATTAAATGCACTTACTCTTAATTTCATCCACCAGTGGTTTTAGAGAGAATAATGTGGAGTTACCTATATAGGTTTGACATTATAAATCACTTCTTGGGGCTGAATCGTATAGCGGTATCGATTGATCCTGATATATCACAGAAATTTACTGTCACTTCTGTTTTCAATTAAAGATACAATCAGTCAGATAATGACTTAATTGGATTTTACAGAAGATTGAGTTTTATTGCCCAGTGCTTTACGAGTTTAGTTAAGGGAGATCATTTTATCACACTTGTCAGGCTGCTGCTACTGCAGCCTGTGCCCTTCTGGGCGGTTGTAGCTGTAGCTATTGTGACGGCCACCCCGGGAGGCTGCGGAGCGCGCCGGGAAGGACCCGGACGCAGAGTCGCCACCTTCAAGGCATTAATGGTGGCGTCCTTGGCGATGGAGGTCCTTCGATCACCTGGGCACTCGCAGCTCATTGCCCAGACCCCTCTCATTTCTTTGAATAGCCCTAGCTTCTGCGGATCCAGAAGTCCTCCAATTTCCTCCGTTTAGTAGTTAACCCCCAACACATTAATATTGCCTGGTGGTTTTTGTTGGAGAAGGGAGAGGCTCGGCAAGTCTCCTCAATGCGGGGGGAGTGCTACCTCCGAGCGCAGTCCCCTTCAGTGACCCCGCGTTTCTGGAACGCCAGGCGGAGCCCGGATAAGCGTCCCAGCGCTCTCGGAGCCTTGACTGAGCGCCCTCTGGGTCCCTAGCCCACCGAGGGCCGGGCTCCGGTTGCCCCGCTCTGTTCATCCGGGCCTGCTTCTGGCAACCAGGCCGGGCGGGCAGCGCCCGTCCTTCCGAGAGGACTCGCTGGGCCCGGGGAGCCCACCTGCCGCGCCTGACGCCAAGTTTGGCTTTGAATCGGGCGGACTCCGCGCAGGAACCCTGACGTGGGGTCCCGCCCCAGAAGGGGCACACCATCGGGAGGGTCGGGCCCCAGGACGCCCACAGGCCCAGGCCGAGTTGTCGAAGATTCGGCCTCTCCTCCTCCCAGTAGCTCCATAAAAGGGCCCTGGTGCCTTCCTCCCGTGCCCGATGCGGTTGAGCGTCCCTGTGACGCCCGTTTGCTCTTCGGGTGTTTATCCTTGACTACCACGGAGCGGGTGCCAGGTGGGCGGCATTATGAACTTCCGGTACCTAAATTCCGAACACAAGGTAACACATTGCCATTAAGTGTTGACTACTGAGTTTTAGACATTTTCTACACATTTGAGGGGCGGTCATTTTTTTCACAGCTCCGCCCCCTTGAAAGGAAAGCTTTTATCAGTAAGACTGCATCCTTCCGCGGCGGTCTCCGTGGTGTGTGCTGTACACGAGTGTGTGCAAGTGTGGGCGTGTCGGGCAGTGTGTGCTTCTCTGGTGGGCTGCCAAGACGGCCCTTATTTTACAGGCGCACCTGTCGCTCTGCAGCTGGAAAACCGAAGCAGGCTTGCCGGGCTTTCCTTTCTGAGCGGCGGGCAAGGTGCCGCCACGCGACGGGGCCTGTGGGCAAACGAAGCGTGCGTCTTCCTCCGGAGCCGCGTCTCGGGGCTGGCAGCTCATCCCGTGCGTTTGGCTCTCAACCGACTAGTGCCGCGAATTCCGCGCTGCAGAGCCAGGGCTTGGGGGGAAGCCCTTGGCGACACGCTTCCTCCCCGTCACAACCATTGCCATAACCACAGTGGGGCTCTGGGAAACCCACGCACGAAACCGCAATTCGGGGCAGATACGTGAGCCACCCCCGCCTAGCCGGCCCCGCCGTCTCCCTAACACCTCAGGGAAACAGGACTTCCACCCACGCATAGAACTCGAGTCCCCTCTCCGCTTCCCATGAACTTGAGTTAACTGGTCCCACCCGTACACCTGATGCTTTGCAACAAGAGGTATTACAAGCGCTTTATAGAATGTTATTCGCGCTACACAACCCGCCCCCTCGCGCCCCCAAAGAGCAATCTGTCGTTACAGACGGATTTTCCTTGGCTCCCCCCAGCGGGCCTCGTCCACCCGGCCAGACGGGGTCGCGGCTGTCTGCCCTACGCCGCCGCTCCTCTGGAAAGATTTCTCTGGAAACTTGCGCGGTGCTTCAACCCTCCTTTCTCCCTCCGCGCACCCGCACGTATACGAGGCCGGAGACCTGCGCTGCCAACGACTCGCCTGTAAAAGACGACTCTTCCCCCAAGCCCCTCACAGAAACTCGGACTGGCTTGATTCAGCCAATTGTATGTTAAGTCTCCTCCGGAAACAACCTGCAAACTTTTCGACAGTTCGAAGGGGGGCCGTTGGGTGATGGCTGGCAGGGGACTGGGGCGGGTAGGCGGGGCGAGCTGGGCTGGGGGCGGGTGCTGTTTGGATGGGCGGAGCCGCGATTGCTCCGGAAGTCGCGCGGCCCAGAACTTTGTCTTGAACAAAGTGTGCTGAGTCTCATCCCGAATCCCCCGGGTTAGGGCGCCGTGCGAGTCTCGGCGTTATTCTCCCGCGGGTTTGGCGTGGGTACATGGTGTTTGCAACCACTTTGCCTGGGATGCGAGCAGCGCTGGCGCTTTCGCCTCTTTATTCCCCAGGTCCCTTTACCCGAGCTGGGACTTATTTCCTGGAAGCCCGCCCATTCACCCACTTTCCCTGAAATGGGGGCTTTGTGCCCGGACAGCAAGGGAGGAGGGAAGGGAGAGGCAGAAGAGAGTTCTGGAAAAGGGGCTCGTCGTCGGAAGAACTGCACTAGAGGGAACCCTGGGGAGAGCTGGCTTGTCCCATGAATGTTGCTTTAATTACCTAAAAAGATTTCCTTGGCTTTTTTTTTTTTTTGGTATTGTTTTAAAATTTAAAGTCAGAGGGGTGAGATAAGCCTGTGCTGTTCTCACTTTACCTTGTTGGGTACATTTTTTTTTAACCCTTTACACAGAAGACAGACGGAGTCTTCACGCCGCCCACTGCAACTATCTTGCGAAACGTTGTTTTTGGCGCGGGGTGGGTCCGATTCAGCCTAGGAGCCCAGAGCGGGTGTGCTCAGGGCCAGAGCCTCCAGCTCCCAGCTCTGAGGGAATCCACAGGGCGGTGGACAGGCCGAGACCATGGGCGCTCCTGGGTCCGGAGGCCAGAGAGAGGACTGAGCGGCTGCGCCCGGGGCTTACCGGGGAAACTGGCCTGGCCCCAGGCCCAGTGGGGAGCGCCAGAGGAAGCACTTTTCCGGTCCCTTCCTTCGAAAGCCTGGAGTTGAGGTCGCTGCTCAACGGGCGCCTTGGAGGAAGCAAATGCGGGAGCGACACTCCCACCCCAAAAGGTCGGGGCAGCTGCGGCCCGTGTCTGGGCCAGGTCTGAGGAATCTGCACCTTGGGACCATATTTTCCAAGCTCAAGTCGCTGCTAGCTTCGAAAATTCGAGAACACGAAGGCCCAAACAGTAGCACCTGCGGGGTTGCAGGCCTTTCTGCGCCCTCGTTTGCTCCCAAAGGCCTAGGCCCCTGGAGAGCCTCTGGCTGCCCACTGCAAAAACCGTGTGAGGACATGATCTTCCAGGACTTTCTGGGTCCCCCAGACCCGCCAACTGCAGGTTCAATCTCCCTGGGGCGCACGTGGCCTCTGCCCCACACCCCAGAGAGCAGCTTCGGGGATATCTCGGGGTATGCTCAAGAGTCTCTCCCCAAACAATTGAAGGAGACAAGGGCATTATTGTCACCTCAAGAAATCGATTGCTAGTTACCCCACCGAGGCCTCACTAGACGTTTGTTCCTCCCTTTCAATTTGAAGCTGGCCAAAGAGCGATGCCTAGAGGCACGGACAGTGTGAGAGCTAAGTTCATACTTGGGAAGAGAGAGCTCTTTTTTCCCCCTCATTCAAAGGGCTTTTTGCACGTCCCCGGCTTCCAGCGTCACTGTGGCCACGATTAAAACGACAAAATAGGAACCCTGACCTCCCCCTCCATGAGAATCCAGCAAAGCAGAAAATGCCCTGATGTATTATTCAGGACAATATGAAACTGTCCTTTAGATTGTTTCTTGAGGTGAGGAGCAGCTGGCAAGACTCCCAGATTTGGAGTCAGAACATCCTCAGTTTCTCAGCAAGGACACCTGCATTCCTCAAGCTTTTACACACACCCGTGAGATTGTGTGCACGCCAAGGGAAAGAACCACATATGCACATTATCTTTTAGCTTTTCACTGTTAATATCTGTCACAATTCTACTGAGTTAATTGTGGTTTGAAAACACACCCCACCCCAGAGCAGGACGCGAATGGGTCCAGTCGAGTGAGGTTGCATTTACTTGTAATCCTCCCCTCTCCTTTTCCAATGTCTTTGATTATTTTTCCCATAAGTGGAGAAGCAGGCCGCTCCTCCTAAATGTGATTCGGACCATATGCTTTCTACATTCATTCCCGCTTAGGCTTTTCTTCTCCACACTAACTGCTAACACGTTATAGTCACCTTGAAATTTCCTCTGCTATTTTCCAATTAAAAGCTTAATAGCCCTGGAAACGGAGTTCATGTGGTGAAGTTTACCATAGCCCCTTGTTCTAAAAGGCTTTCTGCTGGGATCCCATTATGTGCTTGAATAAACCCTTTCTGCAAACAGAAATGGGACTCGGGGTTGTCAGGTGTTGGGTTACAATAGACTTGGAGGCAGGGGACATTTTACCAACATAAATACAAACCTGTCCCTATAGGGAGATGTTGTCAAATACTGGGATATGGAAAACATTCCCATCAAATATGAGAAAAGGATTATTATGCTATATCAAATGAGTATTTAGATCTTGGGTCCCGATGTGCACTGGAGTGAAACGAGGCCCCGGGACCAAATAATGCCAGACTGAGTGGCAAAGAGATAGAGTGGCTAGGTGACCCAGGGAGGAAAGGGGGTTGCCTTGCTAGTGGGAATGTCCCCTGGCCTTCAAAACCTGGTGCAGAGCTCTGCTACTCTCCTTAAAAATAAATAAAAACATTGTACTCCTAAGGTTTTTATAGTCCTGGTTTCCCTAACCATTTGGAGAAAGTTGGAAGAAATTTGGCTTTGAAAAAAAGTCCATGGTGCCCGCGTAGGCAAGAGACCTGGAGATTTTAGTGCAAACTATCATTCCCAGATTCAGTGTCATTCTAGGTCCTCCGTATCTGGTCACGTGAAGTGACGCCCTGCCAACTCCCCACTTTCCGGCCTCTGGTGCACAGGGCTGCGGGTGACCTCTACCTCCAGTCCAGAGAGCTATTAAGTTCCTTTTGGTTGTGGTGATTTAGGGCTTATTTTCCTACCGAAGATTGGGAGAAAAGGAAGGACTGAGGTGGTGTTGGGAGGAGGGGAGTTAAGGGAAAGACTGAGGTGTCCAGTGCCCCAAGGGGCTTTAGGGTAGGCCTCCAAGGGTTAGCGTTCTCACGCAAAGGTTGCTGCCCACGCCCCACCAGGTCAGCATCCAGCGATCACCACCTCCCGGGCTGGCCTGAACTCGGGGTAAGGGCGGCTCTAAGGACTTCTAGGGAAACGCACATAGCCGGGGTCTCGTTTTAATTCTTCCCTTCTGAAGTCACCCTTCTACGCTAAGGGTTGGCTGCTATGACTCAGGGAGGTGCTTTATTTGAATTCACAGCAAACACAGAGGGACGTTTTCGGGTTGCTTGTTTGCTTCCAGCGCGGAGAAAAGCGGCCTTCCCTAGGGGACAAGGACCGCTGCGCGGCTAAAAGATTGACCATTGCAGCGAACTCGTCTACGCTCTCATCTGGCGTTCCCAGCTCCAAGACTGCCATCTCCCCCGCTTCTCAGCGAGCCATTGTGCTGCCCAGCACCGCTGTATCCACCTGTATTTTGTTCTGTTTGGGGAGGGGGGTGTTTAGTCGTCCCTGTGTTTGTGGCGGTCGTCCGCATTAGGCCAAAACGGCACTCTTAGGAGATTAGAAACACGCAAATACAATTTGAACAAAGTTTTATGTTGCTATAAAGGGCAAGGGCCCCCTCCACCCCTACTCAAAGACAATGGAGTTTGGGGGAGAGAAATGGCGCCATCCATATCCATGACTAAATCGAGTCCTTGTGGATTTGAATCGAGTAGCACGAGGTCTCCGTTTGATGGTTCAGTGGCAGTTGGGCAGAGGACAGATCATATCCAGTAACTTTTGAGCCGCCATTCTGAAAGTTTAGACCCAGCACTTAAGCAACATCTCCACTCGAGCTCTCCCCTTCTGCTTTCAGGACTGAGATTGTTCGTTAAAGCAGGGGAGGAGGTTAGGGAAATAAGCTCATCGCCAGAGGGAGGACTGTGCCCGCAAAATGGGTTGTCATCTTTGGGCCAGCAGGTTTTCAAAAACATTCATTTTCTTCTGCAGCAGCACAATTTATTTATTTTTTTAAGTTGCAAAGGGAAATCAAAAAAGAGCCAAAATTTTACAAACCAATTCCACGGTAGGCTTCGGTTCTCCCAGAGCTGAGTTTCTGCAGCTAAGTGTTGGGATAAAAGCGGCCTCAGGCTCGGTGCCGCCAAATCAGGCCTGGAGGGAAGGGAAGGGAGGGAAGGGAGCGGCCACCTCACTCTCCAACAGGCGCCCCCACCTTCACCACGCTGGCCCTTTCCTTCCCCGCCCCGCGAGTAACGCCGCGTCCCGGAGCGCCACAGTCCCTCCCTCTGGGACTGGGGCAGCGCAGACAGCTTGGAGGAGGGGGTCGTGAGCGCCCCCGCAGGAGCGGTCCGGCGGCAGGTGGGAAGGAAGGTGATGTGCAGGAACTCCAGGGACGAGAGGAAAGAGGAAGGCGTGCAGTGGGGTGGAGAGTGCAAGGAGACGGGGACTTGGGCGGGGGGGTTGCAGTGGGAGGGAGGAGGAGTGGGGGCGGTAGAGGAGGTGCTGCGGGCTGGTAGCGCGCGCGGTTGCTGCAGGCAAGCTGGCTCAGACCTTAATCAGAGCCCTCGCCGGCTCCTAGCAGCCGCCGAAACGCCTCGGCCAGGAAGGACTTGCCGACCGAAGCAGCAGCAGGCGGAGACGCGATCGGCGTGGGATTGTCGGAGTACAAGCGACGGGCTGGGGCTGCGGACGCCGCGGGAGCCGTAAAGACACCCGCTGCACCTCCGGCCATCCCGAAACGCACGCGGCCGCCGGGACTGCGGGGTCAAGGGCCGCGCCGGCCGGAGGCCGCCCCTGAGCTGGCCTCCCAGCTCTGCTGTCCGGCGTTCCCTGGCCCGCTCCCGCCGCCAGCCCTCCAGCTCTTCCGGGAGGCCGGGGCATGAACGGCTACGGTTCCCCCTATCTGTACATGGGCGGCCCGGTGTCGCAGCCGCCGCGGGCGCCCCTGCAGCGCACACCCAAGTGCGCGCGCTGCCGCAACCACGGCGTGCTGTCTTGGCTCAAGGGCCACAAGCGCTACTGCCGCTTCAAAGACTGCACCTGCGAAAAGTGCATCCTCATTATCGAGCGGCAGCGGGTCATGGCGGCGCAGGTGGCACTGCGCCGGCAGCAGGCCAACGAGAGCCTCGAGAGCCTTATCCCGGACTCGCTGCGCGCTCTGCCGGGACCCCAGCCGTCCGGGGACACCGCCGCGGCCGCCGCCCCGCAGCCGCCACCGACCTCGCAGCCGTCACAGCCGCCGCGCCCCGCCGCCGAGTTGGCTGCTGCCGCCGGGCTGCGCTGGGCCGCCGAGCCCCAGCCTGGGACACTGCAGGCGCCGCTGGCCAAGCCAGGTGAGAGAGTCTGCGGGCAGGGTCCGGGCGCGCGGGCGAAAACATTTGGGAGCTCCTGCTGAGGCTCTGCTTGGGAAACCCAGAGGCAAATTTAGGGAAGTGGGCCTTGCCGGGCTGTCCTACCCCCCAAACTCCGCCAAGCCTGTTCTTTTTCCCCGGGCAGTAGCGGCCTCCCTTCTGGGTCAGGCAGATGGAACCCAGACGCTCGGGAGAAAAGCGCTTTATGCTAGCCAAACGACAGGACTGTGCGACGGGCTCGCCGAGTGTCATCCCCAGGTTATAGAGAGTCCGTTTTAGCGGGTAACTAAAGAGATCGTGACAGGACCAAATTAAAATCCACGCGAGCATACGCACCACTGTGCGGCAGGGTTTTCCCGGCTTACGACTTTTTAGAGGGTTTGGGACGGGGAGGTGCACGGACAGAGCCAAGGCCCAAGGCTTTGCCGACTCTGAGTTGGACGTTCTTCTGGCCCCGAGGGAACTGAATCGAACCCGAAGCCTGTCTAGCAGCCAACTGTGGTCTCCAGCGTCTTGCAATTTGTTGAAAGAAGCCTTATTTGGAAGCAGTAGTTAAAAGGAGGTTTCTAAACAGATAAGCGAGGACCCAGAATCTGGTCCGTCCAGAGTGAACTCCTTTGCAAAACTGCTCCTGCCCTTCAATAGGTTCCTCAGGCCGCCTTCTGCTGTCTCTGTGGCTTAAAGAAATATTACAAACAAAACTTGACCTAGTTTGAGGGAGGCCACATCTGGAGAGCCCTTTCCCCGGTTCTAGGCAGGCCTGGGCCTCACTTTCCAAGATTTGGAGCAAAAACTCTCTCTCTCTTCCTCTTGCCTCGCCTCCCTCCTCTCCTCTTGTGCTGTGCTTTAGAGAGAGTGGGTCTGCCCTGAGCTCTAGAGGTTTCCACCGCCTCCCTGATTCCATCCCTTCCCCTCTCCCAGGTCTCTGGGGTCTGCAGACCCTAGCTGAGACTCCTTTCTCCTTGGGTATCTCTAGCTTGCTATGCTGCCCAGCCCAAGCACTTCTTCAGTTTTAGGCTCTTGGGATTCATTTGTGTTTGGTGTTTCCCTTTCATTGTGGCAAATATGCGAAGGAAAAAAGCCCATCTTCTCAGGGAGGGAGTTAAAAGAGTGTGCTGGAATTCAAGAGGGAAGGCCCTGTAGGGCCCAGAGCCCCAAAGGCAGGAGTGGTAGATCTTCTGCTGGGGAGGGGCTGGCAACACGCACCTCCAAGAGGCTGACGAAGTCTGCAAAAGCATCTGGCTTGTGGAGAGGGGCTTTCAGGAACAGTTGACTGCTGTGTGGAGCTGGGGAAATGCAGACTCACTGGTTGGGGGTGAGTTGATAGGCAGCCTGGCAGGCACAGTTCTGCTGCCCCATTGCTCAGTTGTGCTCGCCAGTCCTGAAGCTCTGAGAACATCCTATGTGAAGAGCAGAACTGGATATTTTCAGACAGAAGAGAGTTTGCTGAACATTGATTTTTGTGAATATTTAATGCAAGGTAGTGTCTAAGCACTTCTCTTGAGTAATGCTCTCTGTCCAAGTTGTCTTTCTTTTTTTAGTCTGATCTCTTTATATTAGTAGGTTTGCCACAGAGGAATAGGAGGGAAAGAGAGAGAAGTTTAGTTTGCTTTCGTCCTTTAGGTTAGAATGAGTAAGTAGGAGAGTTTTGTCTCAGTTCTAGAAGTTGATCCATGCCAATAACTTTTCTTAACCTTCCTGTCTCCAGTTTCCATGTCTCCAATTCCCCCAGTGCCAGAGCAGGAATCTGAGTTCACGTCAGTAGACGGTAGCATTTTGCAGTGGCCACCTGTAATACAGAGCACCCCTGTAATAGGGCCTTGGATTTGCAGGTCCTAGTCGAAGAGGGGATTCTGTTCATATCCTGTATCCTTCAAACCATTCCTTGGGATACCTAAAGTGTGAGGTTTCTAGAGTCACGAAACCAAAACCAACCTTAGGAGGCGGGTTGTGAGGGCAGGAGGAGAGGTAGAGCCACAGCTGCAGCAGCAGCAGCAGCAGAAGGATACAGGTTTGAGAGAATGAAAGATGGCGACTTACTTCAACTGGACAAACCAGACATGGTGCTCTCTTATTCTAAGTATTCAGGGATAACCTGAGCCCTTCAAATTGAAAGCAGGTAATCGCACAGGAGAATAGGATTTACCATAGTGAGAGGTCAGAGTGGTGGCTTTGGGAGACTGAGCCAAGGGACCAAGGGCTCAGCTTTTAGCTGGTTACGTTGCATACCTTGTGCATTCATATATGACTTTTACTTTCTCCTTTCAGTTGTTTTGATCCCGTAATTCCATTTAAAAAATGCCAATCAATCCGATGATATTGGTGGGAGTGGGCAGGAAAAGAACAGATAGTTGTTTCCATTAGGAAGGTAAGCATACAGGTGGATCATTTCCATGCATTGCTTTGTAAGAAAGCCCATTTGGGGTTTAAGAGAAAATTGCCTGGATGAGACTACACATTGCTGTATGTATTATCCCTTTTTGCAGTTGTTCTTATTATGATCTGTTTATATATAACATACAATGCATATTTAGAAATATGTCAGACACTTCTGGACAATAAGCTCACTGCATGTAGAGAAATAAATGCAGCTCTATTCAGATGGTAGGTCCGCGTGTACAGTAAGTTCACTGACCATTAGGAATCTGTAAATATCTACTGGCAAATTATGGAGAACTGTGATCTCTGTGTCTAAAACATGGCCGGTCCTTTTGCAAAGAGCTTCTTTAGTCCACAGCTGTGGAAACTTTTTTGTTGTGGGGTACAGATGCAGGTGAAAAGTGTAAGCCTCAGAGAAAGGTCTGTTTGCCGGGCTCCTGGGGGGCGGGAAACACCCTCTAAGGGAGTGCCACATTAACACCAAGCTGCAGTTTTGTAGCTGGAAGAAACCTCTAAGAATCTTTAAAGGATAGGGCTGCTTTATCTACTGGTGTAGTGTGTTGAGTGTCCCTTTCCACCTGGTGAAGGTTTTAGGGAGAATTTTCATAGGGTAATGTTACTATTTCTAACTATGGATTAAAGCATTCTTTTTTCTTTTTGGGTCTACATTTCCCCCACTCCTCTGTTATCATCTATGGCTGGCCTGGAATTATTAGATTTGATTAAGCACAAAATTCTAATTCAAGCTTCTTTACATGTATAACATTGATTCACTTATTCTCCTAAATTCCCTCTTCATCCTCCTCACATGCCCTCCGATGATCCCCCTTGAAAATATCTTGGGAAGTGTGAGGCTTTCAGCTCTTAGTGTGTCTGAGTCAGCAGCCTTAACCGGCCAAGCCAGCCTTTCAGGACCTGGGCTCAAGAGCGGAGGAAAGTTAAGGGTCAAGACCAAGGTGAGAGCTAAAGTTACATTCCTGTATTGTGGCTCCCTTCCCCCACCCTCACCATTTCCTTCAGGACAGTGTCCTGGGTCTTCTCTGGCTCTGAGGAGAATGACCTGTAGCTATAGATTCTTTCTAGGTCTACATTTGTCATCAAAATAAATATGTACACAAGTTCTTTAAAGTCTTCTTAAAGGAAAAAGAAATAAAAAATGTCGTATTTGGTTAGGAATAGGAGAGCAGGATCAAATAGGAAAGTGGGGTCTCCTTTTCTGATTTTTCCTGAAAAGGGGAGAACAAGAGATCTATAGTGTGAGAAGTTGGGAGCTTTGAAAAACTACCGTTATTCTATTTTACCTCCAGCCCTGCACCTCATAGCATCTTTATGTTTGCTCTGGGCCTTTTAGTTCCAGTTTGATTGGGTCCTGTCCAGTCTAGTTCCATTTAAAAAATTTTTTTTAACTTTAATTAAAAAAAAAACAAATACGTGGAATGTAATGACTGGGATGGGAAACCTCTGAGACTATAGGCTAGAAGAAAACGGAAAAATGGGAAAAACTTCAAGGTCATCATTCATGAAGTGTGCCTATGAACTTAATAACAGGGTCTGGTTTTAAGATGGCTTGATTTAGCGTGCAGGCCCCAACTCAGAGTTTCACTGTAAAAACCAAAAACCACCCAAATGAGAAGAAATAAGTGATAATGTACTACTGGTCTCTTCCAAACTGACAACCACCCAGGGCTGGCTCCAGGGGCAGACCACCAAAGGTATTCACAGTTCCTGGCCCTCCCCATGGGGCACCAGTCGATTTGCACACGGTGCGGTTGGTCAGGTGTGAAGCCCAGCCTGTGGGAAGAGTTGCAGGGGAAGGGACCTCGGTGGCACTCTCGGGGAGGAGATAAAACAAAAATCCAGGGAAAGGCACATGCCAGCTTCACTGCACCGCAGTCCCCTTGGAGCCAGTCTTCAGGAAACTGCAGTTGGGCAGGTCCAGTGCGCTGGCTGGGCGAAGGGGGCACCCCCAGCCTGCTTTGATCCCTGCAGTGGTCTCCTTGCTCACGTACAGAGACTTGGGAAGGGAACAGGGAGCCCAAGGAGCAAGACTTTCCGTGCATTTCTCTCTCCTGCTTCTCAGGCCATCCACTCCCTCCCTCATGGGCTGCCAGATTTATGGGGGAAAATAAATAAACACCATGCAAATAAAAAACAGGATGCTAAATTTTGCATGGGGCATACTTAAATGAAAAATTCTTCATTATGTATCTGAAGTTGAAATTTATCTGGCAACCCCCTGCTGTCCCCTCCCAGCTCCAATCACCCAGGAGGGTGCCCCTTGGGATGGGGGTCACTCCTGTGCTTCTCGCTTCTCCCAGTTTCTCTCTCTGGAGTCCCCGCTGCTGTGGCCAGGCATTGAACGGTGCTGGTGTCCATCTTGTGATCTGAGGACAGGGCTGGCAGGAAAAACCTGAGTGTTTTCCACGTCTAGAAACCAGAGTTCCCCTGCCATCCGGGAAAAAATCTGCCCCCTCCACCCAACACACTCCTCTGGGTTATAAATCTGGCGGATAGCTGTGCTCTGGACTTACACAACCAACTTTTCTTTTCCCTGATGGATGAACTCCTGGGTTTAAAAGATTACAGTAATCACAGGAGGACAGTGTAAATCGAATCTGATAGCAATAACTTTCGGGGAAGGTCAGGCTCAAGTGAAATGTTACCAAGCAACAGGCATTTTGTTTGCAAAATACAATCAAAGAGCATTGATGAGAAATTCTTTGCTGCAGCCAGTCAGCACTTTCTGCTAACAGCTTACAGAGGGAAAGGGAGTAAATCTTCATAAATCAACGTTCCTGGAGGACTTGAAGCCCCTTTCTGGAAATGTTGCACTTCTTCCTGACGGGGAGGAGGATGGAACCCAGTAAAAATCTGTTTGCCTGCCTGCCTGCCTCCCCTTACCCTTTCTTCCCCGCCTTCCCCCCTTCCTCCTTTGTTGGCTTTTTAACCTGTTGTGGCTTCCCAGCCATTCACCACTCACGTCCCGGGGCCCTCCTGACTAGTTCGATGTGACTGTGATGCCGGTTCACCACTGGAGCATGCATGGCCCCGTGGCCAAGGTTGAGGCCTGAGTGTCACTGCGCGAGGGCCCTGCGTAGCTCTAGTGCACCATTTCCTGGTCTGAGCACTAAGAGAAAACTAAAATATATCTCAGTGGGGTTTTTCATTTTATTGCATAGTTAAACAGTTATAAAAATAAGCCATATCAACTACTGAATGACACTATTATGGAAAATTTAAATAGCAGAACCTCAGTTCTTTACCAGATCTCTAGTCTCATTTGATTCCAATGACTAGGCAGACAGATTTTACAAAGCTGGGGTCAGTGTTCCGCTCCCCTCCCCACTGAGTATTACTTTAATTCAGTGTGAATGTCTGCTGCACCCGCTGTTTTTATGTGTGAACGTTTACCGCACTGTTCCTCCACTGACTGCACCATCGTCTGTCCAGATGCAGGCCTTCAGCTGCTTGCTGTGTTTCTATGCAAATTTCGCTAAAGGTTGGTTAGGAAACTGTAAGCCTTTCGGTGGCCAAGAGGCAATGGTTTGATCCTGTCCGTGCAGGTGTAATGGTACCTAGTACCACGCCTGGGCTCCTAGTGAGGGATTCAAGGATGTTTGTTCAGTAGATGGATGAAGGAGTAGAGAGCTGCATTTTGGTACCAAATACGCATGTGGGTTTATAGGGAATTTCCCTTGTGCTTCTTGAAAAGTGTCTTTTTCTGAGTCAAGAAAGAGGTCAAAACTAAATTTTTGTAGGACATATGTAGCCCACAGTTACCGATCCGTGCTTCCTTAGCTCCCCCTTTATGTGCCCCCCCCCCCGCCAAATATTGGTCCTAAGGAGCCATTTTGATACTACCATACATTATTAAGCCAGTATTGTTAGTGGTTTTTTAAAGGGAAAGTATGACTGTATGTTTGTACTTTCATAAGTTTTCTCCCAGGCCCCTACTCCCACAGGAAGAAAAGGAGATTTTAGACTGACATTCATTTCCTGCTGTGCTTTAGGTTGCCAGCCATTCAGTTTTTTATGATTCTACCTGTAGTGTGAGGTAAAGATGGCAGAAATGGTAAAAGCCTGTCTCCTATGAGAGTCGTTAGTGGGCAGTCGGTTCTTCTGGAAGCCAGTTCTGGTCCGACCCGGGGTTCCTTCCCTGCCATTGCTATAAGATGCAAGTGCTTTCAAAATGACCCACTGGGGAGCAGTTGTTTAGAAGTGTGTTCCCCAATGCCCGAGTGAACAGATGGGGACACGGCAATCCATATTTCAAAATGCCTGATGTGATTTCAAAAGGGAAAAGAAGGCCAGTGACTTAGCTGGGAAACATTTCTTTTGATGCCAGTGTTTTTGTGTTTTCATTTTGGATCTAAGATATATTTTGTTTTTGTAGATGTAATTGGATAAAATGTATCAAACCCACCACATTTTAAGTAAGAAAGATTTTTCATGTTTGTGTTTTGAGCAAAATGTTCATTCCCATATAGAGTATGCTTTCTTGAAATATTTGAAATGAATGCCTAGAATTTTTTTACTTTATTGTATTTTTCACATGAAAAGATCCTCTAAAGAAAGATTTTGCGAACTGTAATTTTACATTGGAAATTACTTTTGTGTGTGTTCATTTTCTCTCCTTAAAGTCTTCTAGCTGTCTTATGGCGTGCATATATATATATATATATATATATATATATACATACACATATATATCTCATTATTATCCACATAAAAATTTCCTTCTTAATTGAATATCTTTTAAAAACTTACTCTAGTGAAGTTTATTTTAGGGGTGGCTGTATTTTTACATCATGAAAAATGTGAAATTGAAGAGCGAACATTTAGTAAGATTTTAAAAATATGTAGATCTTTAAACATTAGAAGCAGCAGTTGTATCACTTTCAATAGGTGGTGTGTAATATCAGATGAAATTCATTTCTTCTTAGTTTTTGCCTAGTAGTTTTGGCTTTTTGTACCCACACATTAGGGGTAAAAATATTATCAGTTGAAATATGCTCTTACTCTATGTTCTAAGAATTATGGTGTCAGTTTCAAGGAAAAGCAGAGTGAAGCACTGGGGAGCAGTTTCCTTTCCATTTTGTTCGTTGGCAGTTTGACATTTCTATATCAAGAAAGGCCTTTGTGTTTTAAACCAATGCGAACAATTTATAAAGTTTATTTAGAAAAATATCTAGAGATGTAAAGAAACACCTGTTATTAAATTACACTTTATCACTGGGCTCACAACTCACCCTCTATAATTACTTGTGAAAGTCTATGTTCATAAGAGAATAATTTACAACATCTAGTTCAAGTACAACAATACAGCCAATACTAGACACCACAGTGCCACAAAATTTTAGGGACTGTATATTCAGCTTTCAGAAATTATTGTTGGGCGAGGACTTACTCTTGGTGCAAGGTGAGAGGCTTGCCCTGTTTTGAAACCCCAATAGCCTTGGGGTTTGTTGACTGGGTCTCTGCTCACCCAGCATCCCCTGGCAGGCCCTTCTGTGCTGTTCAGGTGTATGGATGCCATAGGTGCATCCCACTCATTGCTTCTTTCAACCTCTTTTGTCTTCCCTTTGCAAACTATCAATAGTGCTGAACTTGGTTGGTTGGAAAGTTCTGGGGTTGTAAATTTGATTCCTGTGACATCTTCTTAGTTTTTCTTACTTTTTTGCCATAGCGGATTCCCCGTTAGAGAGTCAGATCAGCCCAGAAACCCGTGAGAGAGTGGATGAATCAGCACCGTCCACCACTACTCCTTGAGAAATAACCGGAAGTGGGTGGCACGGCACAGTAGCAGGGGCAAAGGGCAGTGTGAGAAAATAAGAAATAGGCTTTTGCAGTCTTGGTGGGGGTCACAATTGTGAACAAGGGGACACCCAAACAAGATTCCACTGTGGCCTGTTCTGCAGAACAGGAAAATAGGTTTGACAGTGGAATTTTGTGCTGTCATAGGCTTACGCTCCTGCCATCCGATAGCCAGTTGATTGGGGTGGTGTATCCTTTGCCATCTTGAAAAAAGTACTACATTTTCAACATGGTCAGTATATTAAGTTAGCCAGAACGTCACTCCCTAGTTCCCCTCTGGCTCAGCTCCTCTCTGAATCACGTGTTTTCTGGAGCCTGCAGCATTCTGTGGGAGAGTGAATTTGGTTGATAGACCTCAGAACCTTTTCCTCAGATGTTGTCAGTGTTTGAAAGTCATCCAGGGCCGGGAACATTTACCTTTCAGAATAGGAAGAGTTCTCAGGTTCACATGTTTCTTTTTAAGATAGCTAAGTTTTCCTTTTTTTTGCTCGATCCCTCCAAGGGCTCCTGGATATGGGCAGCAGTGTGACTGAAGGGGGGGCGGGGAGGGGGCTGTAAGGAGGGTAAATGATGTTGGAAAATACAATAAAAAATGAAATAAAAATACTTAAGCAACTTTTAAAAAATAAATAAGTTTTAAGCTTTTTAGCTTTATTTATACATCTTTTATTTTGTAGAAGAACCAGTTGTTTCTCTTTAAAAAATCTCACCATCTGCTGTATCGCTGTGACACTGTGTGTTATATTTCTTTTTTATTATGCCAAAATATATATAACAAAATTCACTGTTTTAACCATTTTTAGGGTGTAACATGGTAGCATTAGGACATTCACAGTGTTGTGCAGCCGTCACCACTGTCCTTTCCCAGAACTTCTTCGTCATCCCAAACAGAAACTGTGTCCCCGTTAAATAAGAAGACCCTGTTCCCTTTTTCTCCCAGCTCCTGGTAGCCACCATTCTATGAATATGCCTATTCTAGGTGCCTCCCAGAAGTTAAATCATAGAATATTTGTCCCTTCATGACGGGCTTATTTCATTCAGCGTTTTCAAGGTTCATCCATGTTGTAGCATGTGTCAGAATTTCATTCATTTTTGAGGCTGAATAATATTCCATTGCGGGTATAGACCACATTTGACTTACCTATTTATCCATCTGTGGGCACTTGGGTTGCATCCACCTTTTGGCTCTTGTGTATTATGCTGCTATGAACATTTTTTGTGTACCTGTGTTACATTTGATGCTTAGCAAGTCCGTATGGGTGTGTGTGCTTTTCCCCCTGTATATGCATCTTATCGCCCCAAGTTGCTAAGTTCCACAAGTTGGGAGCAAGCCTCACACTTTCTGGGATGTTCTGCCATCCATGCTGTGTCTTCAGTATCTTGTGCAGTATAGGGATGCAAATACTTGATACTGATAATAACAGCTTAATGAAAGCTAAAGTTAAATAAGAAAACTGTACATAATATTTAAAACATTACTTTATGTCCATCTTTGCTCAGTGAGAGTATTTAACTTGTTCTTCTGAGCTCCACTGAGCAAGGGGCCAAAACGCAGTCGTGTGTTCAGTTCAGCGCTCCGTTAACGTGCAGTCACTGTCCACTCGTTTTCAGGTGTCTAATAGAGGAATGGCTAAGAGGCATGCATGGGGTCAGGGGTCAGGAAAATTCGGATAGGCCCAGCTGATTAGAATATGATTTTCTATTGTAAAAAAAAAATTCTCAACTGAGGATATGTTTTTATTGATTTTTGAGAGAAAGGAACATCGATGTGAGAGAGAAACATTGATTGGTTGCCTCCCATACCTGCCCTGATCAGGGATTGAACACACAACCTAGGTACATGCCCTGACTGGGAATCAACCCTGCAACCAACTGAGCCGTCCAGCCAGGGCTAGAATGTGAATTTCCCGAAGCTTTTTTTGGTGCTGTTTTTCTGGTTTGGATGAAGTACAAGTACCACATTAACTCAGGAGATGAAAGCTGGGTCTCCAGTCCTAGGAAGTTGGAAGAGAGAATATGCCAAATTTCTCTTTCAAAGATGGGCTTTTTGTGCATGGCAGAATTGTTATAGAAAGCAGGGATGGCTTATCTGTGTGGGCTGCCAATGAACCCCATATAGAAATCTTATATTTCATATTGAAAAGGAAGCAGTTTACTTAAAATGTGAATTTGGGGTAACTATGAATTCATACCAGATTTGTGATTGAAAATTGCTCTGATCTAATCTAAGAATATATTTTTAAGTATTTGTGCCTGGCACCTATTTATTGCTTTGTGAAGAACTGAAGATTTGTTTTTCAGTTATACTTAAGATATAGCCCATATTAGAAGAATGTTCATAAATGGGCCTTTGTTAAAGGCTTTTGACATAAACAACAACAAACAGGAGATGGATTTTAGAAGCTACTTTGATAGAATTTCACCAACTGGCTATGTACACGAATCAGGTGCGCCCTCAGAGGCAACGACAATGAGGCTATTCAGGCAGGGAAGTAGGAAACACAGGCAAACCAATTGTTTACAGCCCGGCAAGTGAGTCATTAATAATTTCCACCTTTAGATCAGTTACATTGGTTTTGAGTAGACACGGCCAGTTCATGTTTTAAGAAGGATAACAATCCACTTGTGTATAGCTTATTAATAAAGAATATGTTTCTTTATTATAAAGGTCTGTTAGAATTTACTTCTGCAAGGAAACCAGTCTTATCTCTCTTTTCTGCCTGGCTAGCACTGTAATACTAGCCGTCCAGGGTAATGTCTTAGGTCAAAATGTAAATTTATAACTAGTTTATTTCACAGAAATCTCTGCTTATTTGGGAAGCTTTTTTTCCCTCTTCTTTTAAAATAATTCGAGAAGGCTTCTTTAGGTTTTTTCCATGAACTTTAATAATGAAAATAAAATAGCACATGGAAACCTATTTCCCTCTTGTACCGCACATCCTGGAGTTAAGGACGCATTGTCTCATAGATGGGTCACGCTCCTTGCTCAGCCCTCCCAAGTCACTTCCTCCTTCCTGTCCCACAGCCTGTCCCATCATCCAGAATGCACAGCTGGTTTTGCTTGCCTTCTAATGCAAGTTATAGACAACCAAGTCTGCCAGTCCCTCAGGTGGTTTTTATTTTTTTATTATTTTTAAAAGATTTTATTTATTTATTTTTAGAGAGAGGAGAAGAGAGGGAGAAAGAGCAATGTATGGTTGCCTCTCACATGGCCCCCACTGGGGACCCGGCCCGCAACCCAGGGATGTGCCCCGACTGGGAATCGAACTGGGACCCTCTGGTTCCCAGCCCGTGCTCAATCCACTGAGCCACACCAGCCGGGCTCCCTCAGGTGGTTTTTAAAGAAAGATTTCAGTGTCTAGAGGGTGCCGTCTTTCACTCTGGCAATTATATCAACTAGCGATTGTGCACAGTATCCTGTTGAAACATTGATGCCTGGTTCTCAAGACATTTAGTAGGAAACCCACATTTGGGAAAACAGATTTAAATATTAAAATTTCCTGTGGTGTATGGGTTACATACCAGCCAATGATGTCCTTAGATTACACCTGCCACCTCATTTGCAGAAGAGGAGCCAGAAGAAAACCCTGAGCTCATCTTCCTGCTCTACCCTGGGCCGAGTTTATGCCCAGCCCAGAGGACATCCCTGTTTAGATGGTACTGCTACTCAGCCACATCTTCCATGGGTCTGGGTGTCAGGTTGCCCTTCGTGTTTAAGGCAAGCTTCCCAGCACACACCATTCAGAAATCACTCTGGTTTCTAGATCTTTATATTTGGGTTTTGTTTATATTTTATTTTTTACCATTTGCCAATGACATAGTTTGGATTTCTTTCTTTCTTTCTTTCTTTCTTTCTTTCTTTCTTTCTTTCTTTCTTTCTTTCTTTCCTTCTTTCCTTCCTTCCTTCCTTCCTTCCTTCCTTCCTTCCTTCCTTCCTTCCTTCCTTCCTTCTTTCTTTTCTTTTTTCTTTCTTTCTTTCTTTCTTTTCTTCTTTCTTTCTTTCTTTCTTTCCTTCCTTCCTTCCTTCCTTCCTTCCTTCCTTCCTTCCTTCCTTCCTTCTTTCCTTCTTTCCTTCTTTCCTTCTTTTCTTTCTTTCACTTGTGGTATGTTGTAACCCACTGGGATGCATTTCCCCTTCCAGAAAACCCATGCAGGGCTCTCTCCTGAGCACATCTGTTCCTCTTTATGCACACCAGGAGAGGATTAACACCGATGTTCCCTGTTTTTCAGATTTGACTGAAGAGCGACTTGGGGACAGCAGCATGGCAGACAATACAGAGACCTTCAGTGACAAAGACACTGACCAGAGGAGCTCCCCAGATGTTGCAAAAAGTAAGGACTGCTTCACTCCCGAGAGCCCTGAGATAGTGTCAGTGGATGAAGGTGGGTATGCAGTCCAGAAAAACGGCGGCAACTCCGAGAGCCGCTCCGACAGTCCCAAGTACCATGGGGAACAGAATCACCTCCTGATCGAGGGCCCCTCGGGGACCGTGTCTCTGCCCTTCAGCTTGAAAGCCAACAGACCCCCTCTGGAAGTGTTAAAGAAAATATTCCCCAACCAGAAGCCCACGGTGCTTGAGCTGATCCTGAAGGGCTGTGGGGGGGACCTGGTGAGCGCCGTGGAGGTCCTGCTCTCCAGCCGGTCCTCGGTCTCGGCGGCCGACCGAACTTCAGCAGAGTCCGAGAGTCTTGTGTTGCCCTCCAATGGGCACATCTTCGAACACACCTTGAGCTCCTACCCCATCTCCTCCTCCAAATGGTCCGTGGGATCAGCCTTCAGAGTCCCAGACACCTTGAGGTTTTCTGCTGACTCGAGTAACGTTGTCCCCAACCCCTTGGCTGTCCCCCTGCAGCACCCTTTCCCCCAGCCACCCCGGTACCCGCTCATGCTGAGGAATACTTTGGCAAGAAACCAGTCAAGCCCCTTTTTGCCCAACGATGTCACCCTGTGGAACACCATGACGCTGCAGCAGCAGTACCAGCTGAGGTCCCAGTATGTCAGCCCGTTCCCCAGTAACTCTGCCAGCGTCTTCAGAAGCTCGCCTGTCCTCCCCACTCGCACCCCGGAAGACCCTCGGATCTCCATCCCTGATGATGGCTGTCCGATTGTGTCAAAGCAGTCCATTTACACTGAGGATGACTATGACGAGAGGTCTGACTCCTCAGACTCCAGAATACTCAACACATCTTCTTAAAGTGGCACCAGATGGGAGGTGACCAGGTGACATGTTCTGTGCGTTTGAACCCTGGTGGGGGTGGGGGGGGGCCCTGAGGAGAGGCCACATCCTGTGTACACTTTTTCCTTCTGTTTGACAGAGTGACTGTGCTTGATTCTGTATCTTAGCAATAAAAACATAACTTATTTAATTTCTTGCACTTCACTGGAAAATGCCAAATAGCTCTGCTCTGTGGCTTTAGTGCTAAATGTTCATTGTAAAAGAAAGTCTAATGCTAAGAATAGTCTTGGGAAAGCTGGGTCCACGGAAGATTTATTGGGGGATGTAAAGCTGAAGGTCAGAATGTTCAATAAAATAGTATACTTGAATGCAGTTTTGTAAAAGAGGATTCCTCAGGATATGTGAAACCTAAAAGAAGCGGTTCGATTGCAAATGGACTATAAACAGAGACATTATATTCTTACGCTAAAAATCCTTCTTGCATTTTAAAGAGAGACTGCACGTAAGAATAGAGCGAACTGCTCATATGCTTATTTAAGCCTGGACAGTTTTCAGAGACAAACTCCATTAAGAATTATTCTTTTCACATGGCTGAATCGAAACATGTGTAATGTCAATGTAAAACCAATCACAGCTGTGAACTGCATGAAATGTATTGTGAAATGAACACAAGATTAAGCTTTGTCAGGTTAATGTAGCATGCTAAGGACTCTAGAAGAAATAAACTAAGGAGATGATTTTGGTTTATGTCATTTCTACTGTGGAAAGAGGATCTCTAAAAATAGAAACCTGATGTAAACACTACTTACTAGTGCACGGAACCCCAATCAAGGTGTCAGTTCAGTGAGACACTCCTTGAGAAACATGAATGACAATTTGGGCTGCAATCCGAAAGAAGTTATTGTTCAAGAGTAGAGTTAATTCAACCCCTCTATCCATTCATTTATTTCTTCAACAGATATTTATTGAGTGCCTACTATGTGTAACAGAATGCTCCTTGTACGTGATTGTCCAAGTTTCCTGCCCATGAGTCCAAGATAAGCAGGCACAATGATGGGAAATCCCACTAGAAACAAAGTGAAGATGAGACAGTCCACCACGTGGGAGGGAGTGCAGTGCTGGCAGAGAGAACACTCGGTATATGAGAACTGCTACTCCTGTTCATTCAGCCCGGTAGCTTTGCATTTAGGATGTAGAAGTGAATTCCCTCCTGTCACTCGGAGAGGGTGACCACCACAAAGCTTTGAAAACCAGGGCTTTTTTCCCTTAATTTAATTTATTATATTTTTAAAGATTTTATTTATTTATTTTTAGAGAGAGGGGAAGGGAGGGAGAAAGAGATGGAGAGAAACATTGATGTAAGGGAGAAATATCAATGTGAAAGAAAAACATCGATCAGTTGCATTTTCTACACATCCTGAGCAGGGACCAAACCTGTAACCCAGGCATGTGCCCTGACCAGGAGTCCAGTCGGTGACCTTTCACTTTTCGGGGGAACACCCAACCATCTGAATGCTCCCCTTAATTTTAAAGCATTTTGCGAGTGCTACGTATGTCAGACTTCTTGCTCAGATATACTTAAAAATGAGTTTTAAAACAACGATACTTAGTAGTGCCCTCACCAACCACTTCTTGTACTGTTTTCATTCTTCACGGTGCTTGAAAGGAAAGATGACTGCTTAGGTCACACAAACTTATGAAGGCAGAAAGGAAAGTGAATGAGTAAACAAATAAAAGCATCTCCATGACAAAGATGCAGCGAGAACTCCCCGGCAAGGCAAACTCTTGAGGGGGTTATTCTGGGGGAGAGGAGGGCAAGTCCTCTTGGCCTGAGATGCTCCCTTAACCAGGGGCTGGGAGCCGACTCCAGGCCTTGTTTGGGCCCCAGGACAAAAAGGTATTTACAACCGAAGGACCATTTCATTTTTATTTCTGCTGGGCGCTTTTGGGAGGAGGTATGTCTTAGTTGGACTAATGTATATTTAATTGACATAGTTACAGATCAGAGTGTTTAAAAGTAAATATGAGTTAGTTATATTTAAACATTAGTGTTTACATAAAGGAAGAGAGCGAGGAAGTGGAGAGGAATACTTTGACCTCCGATTCTGGAGACACATGTTCAGGACATTTTATGTGGTAACAATGCACTGATGTCTGGGCCTGCGGAGGACAGATGTGTTTTCAAAGGTGTCTTCATCTCAACAGTTTATCTTCATTTATTTAACAAGCGACAATGGTAACAGATCCCACGTGAGCCGATCATGCTACGAAGTCTTCAGCTGTCACCCCTTCAGACTGAATGATGGGGAGTGAACAAGACTCAGGATGCTGCGTTCCTACAGGCTGAGTTCGCCCACAGAGCGTCAGTCAGTGCCTCCTTTTTCACAGTGTCCAGCAGAATGGGGTCTTCTGTAAGATAGCTTATTCACAGGTGGGTGCAGGTATGTTTAGTTCTCAATGTAATCTTCTGCAGGAAGAAATGTTTCCTGCGGTGGGCTAAGGGCGGTCGGGGGTCTGAAGGGAGAGATTGAGTGTTAAAAATGAAAAACGTACGCCTGGCTTTCAGCATTCAGTCTGGCTCCTCTGTAGTCCCGACAGCCGAGGCCCTCTGGTTAGTGTGATTCCAGTCCGATTCGTGCGAAGGCATGTAGAGTTCACAGGACGTGAACATTTGTCTGCCCGTGGGCACCAGTTACTCTTTCATGTGAAACTGGACATCTGGGCGAACCAACCAACTCCCAGTTAAATCCCATCTGTCACATAGGCAAAATAGCTGGGTGCTTGGGTATCCACTTGCAATTGAGTCCAGCCAGCCTTATGGGAAGTTAATTCACATTAAACCACAAGTTAATCCACATTAAACCACAGCGCCTCTTTCCCCTTCCAGTGAGGACCTGCCAAGGACTAGTCTTAAAGTAAATGCTTTGTTCATTTAACATGTGTGCCGGTGGGTTAGGGTGCTGTTCCACAGCAGTTTGTCTCAAAGTGCGACCCAGGCACCCCAATGCTTTACTCCTAGTTTAGCTTCCTGGGCCCCGCTTATTGAGTCAGAATCCTTGATAGCCGAAGCACCTGTATTTTTATCATCCTCCCCAGGTTAATTCTTGAACTCACTAAGATTTGAGAACCACCTCCCTCTGCATCACATCCTTGGGTTTTTTCTAAGATTTAGGCCTAATAGACGAGCTAAGGGAGACTCTTGCTGGAGATTTCTAGTCATCCTTCACCCCATCTACTTTTCTGTGGCTAGAGTAAACGTCAGTAGGTAAGCAGTCTTAGGACAAGCCCTGGACCTTGTTCAAATAACTTTAGTGCCAGTGTTCATGATTAGACTGAGTACACATTTGGGGTCAGAAATGCCTGTTTTGGAAGCTACTGGTCGGTGAAGGGCCAGAGATCAGCATACATGCGCCGCCCTTGCCCCTAAGGGGCGTGCCGCTTGCAGCCCTCAGACTGCTCATGCATAATGAAGTTGATCCTTCATTATTTCGTGATTCCTATTTTACTAGTGACTCCCGAATATAGATTTTTCCCTGGAGCTTTTAGCTTTAAGAAAAGTCAATAATCTTCCTCCTCCAGATTTATTGAGATATAATTGACAGATAACAGTTTGTAAGTTTAAGGTATGCTATGTGATGATTCAAATCATGAAATGGTTACCACAGTAAGGTTCATTAACGATTCTATCACCTTCACGTAATTACCTCGTCCTTTTGTGGTGAGAACATTTAAGATCTGTTCTCAGCAACTTTCAATTATACAATAGAGTATTATTAAATATAGTCACTATGCTATACATTAGATCCCTAGAACCTATTTATTTTATAACTGGAAGTTTGGATGCTTTAACTGACTTCCCCCCATTTTTCCCACCCCTTAGCCCCTGGCCACTACCATCCTCTCTGTGTCTATGACTGGCTTTTTTTAGATTTTATGGATACATGGGATCATACGGTAGTTGTCTTTTTGTGACTGGCTTATTTCAACCCAATAAATAACATCTCTTTATTCATTCGTCCATTGATGGACACTTAGGTTGTTTCCATATCTTGGCTGTTGGGAATAATGCTGCAATGACCATGGGAATGAAGATATCTCTTTAAGATAGCGATTTCATTTTCTTCAGATAAATACCCAAAATGGGGATCGCTGGGTCATATTGTTCTATTTTATTTTTTGAGGGACCTCCATACTGTTTTCTGTAGTGGCTACACCAACTTATAATCCTACCAACAGTGCACAAGGGTCCCCTTTCCTCCACATCCTCACCAATACTTGTCATTTGTGACATTGGCTGATTTATTGATAATAGCTATTCTGACAGGTGTGGGGTGACATCTTATTGTGCAGTGTCACTCTTGATGACGTGAAAAACAAAAGTAGTTTGCAAATGTGGTGAGAAACAAGGCATTTGTTAGCCAGGCTGTGGTTGAAATTAATAGGAGAGCAACCTGGAGGGACAACAGGTACCACAGAAAAGGGGCAGTGATTCTAGCCCTCTGGTCCAGGCTATTACAGTCAAGTGGCAGGCTTAGAAGTGCCTAAGAACATTTACAATTTATTAAATGAAGTTGCACCATCGGAAGGCGTATGCCGTGTAGCAGTCACGTATTACTGGATTTGCTCATCACGGACTCATCTTCCACGGTCCCCAGGTGGCACTATGGCTAGATCAGTGGGAGGTGACGGGAGGGACGGGTGCATCTTGGGAACATTTGTTGGGTGCCCAGCAAACAGGCACTGACTGCTTTTGAACTGACATATTTGAAAAATGAACTTGATTTCACTGCATATTGTTTCAGTGATTCATTCTTTATATGTGCATTTACTCAGCAGAAGTGAGTTGAAAATAAGATGGATGCTAAATTTATATGTTAATTTTAATATTAAAGCTATCCTATATTTGAAGATTAAGATCAATGCTTCAATTTTATTTCTTATGTGGCACTGAATATTGTCATTACTGGGAAAAAAATCATTTCTGAATGCATCCTCCCCAAATTCCAATCTTAGAGGGCAGAGGAGCCTCAGAAGAGGCATCTTGCCTTTTGCTGATGGTCTGTTCAGTGATGTGCTTCAAAGTTCCCACGGTATCATTTACTATTTCAGTGTTAAGGTAAATAGCAAGGGTGGTGGTTTTTCCTTAAATTACAATGGAGTTTATTTACTAATTGGATTCTGAGAGTTTGCCGGAGTTGGTAGGCTTTTTCAAGAGTTTCATATATCCCATGGGCAAAGCCACTGGACTTAACCAAAAGTAAACTCAGCAGTTGTTCAGAAAAATGATCTCTCCAGAAGACCTGAGTCACAGCTTGGTGGTTTAAACCACAACCTCGCACTTGCACTGCGATTTAAATGAAAGATTCCAAAGGTCTGTGGAATGTTCTTTGGGGGAAAGAAGGGTCCCTGTCTTCCATTCAAACATGGTGGAACCAGGTGTGTGATGGCTTCTATGGAGGGAGGGCAGGTGAGTTTGACTTGGGACCCAGCTCTTTTGCAGCCTGGGGCTGCTATGGCAGTGCAGGTGGGCTCTGTCCTCACCAGGAGACTCCTGGCTTCCATGCAGACCCTGGTCTTCCTCATTGGCTCTGTCTTTCGGAGCACTGGGTGACACTGGCAGCAGTGGGTGGTTGGGTGTTTTCTGTATTGTGCCAAGGGCTGAAATCCAGAATGTGTTTTTTCCCTAAATTTCCAGGCCAGAAACGTTGCTGTTTTGGGAGGTGCCTTTTTCTGCTTTGCAAAGAGGCATAGTAACTGCAACAGGGATCCTGAGGAAAAATAGGGGGAAGGAAAGACTGCATGAGTTGCAAGAGAACACCCTGAGCGTTAGAAGGATTAGCTGTGAGAGCTATTGATAAATCTTTGCCATCCCATCTCCCTCAGTTCGTTCCCTTTGAACTCTCAGTGAACTGAGAGTTTCAAAAAAATCTCACTCACGGGAGTTGAAATTTAAAATGTACAGAGGTGTTGGAAGGAGAGGTAGAGAACTTGACTTTATCGAGCTCCTACTACCTTCATTGATTACCTGAGGCTTCCATCTGACGTCAGCCTGTCTCTGCGCATTATGTCTGCCCTAAAACCAGGTCAGGTCACCACCAACCAGGCAGACAGATGTCATTTGGGGCTGTCTGAGTAGACAAGAGTGTATGGAGAACAAAGCTGACGAGTGAAAATGCCTGCAGCAAACACGTGTGTAGTTTACTGTCGCGAAGAGAGCTCTGCGAACCAGCCTGTCTGCGTGGCTCCAATGCAGTAATATCCACAATTCACTGCAGACCCCGAATTTTCAAGGAACGTTATGTCTAATGTGGTTTCGTATTAAAGACATGTTAGTATATATCTTGAGTTTTGAAGATTGACAATCAGGCATGATGCATACAGAATTCCTTATTAAATGGAATACTTGATTTGCCAAAGTACCCTCTGTGCATCTGTCAGAATCATGTCTATATTTGCATGTTTATACTCATTGGAAAAAACCTTGTTAATCCAACAGTGATTTATCCAAATTAGTAATTCAAAGCACCTGTTAGATATTATTATTTTAAAACACGTGTCTAGATCCAATCTAAATGCAAATTAACTTATTAAAAACCAGTATTGCCCTGGCTGGTGTGGCTCAGTGCGTTGAGTACCGATTTGCTAACTGAGAGGTTGCTGGTTAGATTCCCAGTCAGGGTGCATGCCTGAGTTGTGGGCGGGGTCCCCAGTTGGGGGTGTGTGAGAGGCAATGATCAATGTATCTCTCATACATCGATGTTTCTCTCCCTCTCTTTCTCCCTCCTTTCCCCTCTCTCTCAAAATAAATAAATAAAATCTTAAAAAAAAAACCCAAAACAAAAAACAAAACAGTGCTATCCAGAATCCAGCATTTTCCAAAAGTTGTTTGCAGTTATGTGTGACTCAGAAGCAATCATTTATCACTTAATCTGTGCTAGCCATTGTTGTAAGTGATTGACCTCTATTAACCCATTTATCTCTCAACAATTACATGGGTCTGTAGTATTACTCTTCCCCTCTGACATTATAGATGAGGATGCAAAGAGGTAACTTTCCAAGGACAACTCTGTGGAAGTGGATGTGGGTTTCAGTCTCAGCAGTTTGGATCCATTCTATGGGCTTAGAGTTCACAGGGTCTGTCAGAGCTCCTGGGCCTTCTTTGCCCAGCCCCTTGGTTTTCTTCTGGGTCCAGAGATACCTCCACCAGAGATGGGAAGTGCAGCTATGGCTGCAGATCCTGGGCATTTTAGCAACCAGAACCCTTTACGCCCTCCCTTTCTCTCCAGACCCGTCCAGCACACAGGGACAGACCACGACCCGTGCTCTTTAGCATTACTGAGTGTTCTTTCTGGCTCTGCTGCCCCCTGGAGGTAAGTCAGGGTAAAACGGTAGCGATCAGCATTTTCCCTCTGCTCTTTAGTCATAGCTAATCCCTTGGCCAAACAAGAAGGGTGTGAGGCTGTTCAAAGGCATCTTGCCATTTCCTGTTCTATTCAAGTTCTAGGATTTTCCCTCCAGGACTGCTGTGACTACAGACCAAGGCGTTCACACAGCCCCGTTGCTGGATGCTGGATCCGCAGGGAATTTCTGAGAAGCTTCAGCCTCTTGACCAGTGAACTCACCCCTGAGGGAATTTGTTTCGCTGATGGATGTGCCTGTTGACCACAGAGATTCCCAAAGAAAGGATTTCTAGTAAAATGACAGTAAAATGGCTCCCAGATTAAACTCAAATATGAATTCTCTAAAACCACCTGGAAGAAAATGTAATTTTAAGTAACAACTGTATTAAAGCTGCCAGACAAATAATAGAAAACAAGGAACATCATTTAATACAAAGTTTCTCAAAGTGCTGTCTACAAATTCCTGCATTTGAAAGGCCCTGAGATGCTTGTTCACAATCTAGAGCCTGGATTTCCCCCCAAACCTTCTCGGCCAGAAGCTCTGGGAGCAGACCCCCACTGCCCCTCCAGGAACCCACAGTGACAGTGAGAACCACTGAAACCCACCCCTGTGTGGAGCCCAGCCTCCCAGGGAGAGCCCAGTCCAGCTGTCCACTGAGGGGGGAAAAGACAGGTCTGCCGTCACAGTATTTGAGAATCAATTGCTCATGTGTCAGTGACCTACCAGGTGAATAACACTCTCTCTGTGTAAAAGGCACGTGTGAGTCTGAATCGCTGTAATGAGGCTCCTGAGGGAGAGGAGTCAACACCAGTGCTCAGAAATAACGGTGACATTAAGTGAATCACCCCCACAGCGCTTGGGCTGAGAGAACCGTGGTTTCCCTGCATAGTTATGGGTCGGTCTGATCAATTACAAGGGAAATTACTCACAGAGAACGTTTCTCCCTAAACTTGGAGTTAGACCCTTCAGTACGGGTTTTGAAATGAAGATGGGGGCATTAGTTGCCTTGCAGGGGGTTCCTCGTGAGGCAGGAGAAAGAGGAGGAAGGAGCCAGTGCAGATGGAGCTTCTCTCAGGGCAGAGCATGGCTTTTACTACGTTTATGAGGGCAGTGCAGACACTGCCCACTGGCAGAGGCCCGTGTTTGGGTAAGAGTTTAGGGACAGTGGGGACCAACAGGAATATCCACCATAGCCCCACCTGGGAGCAGGGTGGTGCAGGAGCTCAGAATATGCCATCCCTAAACACACCATTTCGGCATAAGAATTATTTGAGCTGAAGGCAATCAAGAGTTAACAGATGTAGGAAGTGTTCTCTGCCCTTCTCATAGCCGCCTACAAGCGGGGCAAAAATTTCCCTTTGAAGACGTTGCCTGCCCTGGACCAGGGAGAGAAGAGCAACTCATTATTGAAGGTGGGGAGTGAAGACCAAGATGAGTCTGCACAAACAGACCTTACTAAATAGCCCCCGCCTTCCATTTGTTCCCCCATGTATTTTCTAGTCACCCTTCCTTCCACCCCATTCGTCACCTTTGGAAGCTCTGACCTCTCTCCTTTTGTAAAAAAAGGCGTACAAGCCCCTGAGTCTGACTACTTCTTTGAGTTTCCCTTCTCTCCTATGACCCCACATGCATGTAATAAAAATCGTGTGCCCTTTCTCCTGTTACTGTCTTGTTAGCTTAACTCGCAGGTGCCCAGTTACTTCACATATGAATACAGAGGAAAAGTTTTTCCTTCCTGAAAATAGACAATGTCAGACAGTGAAGGAGGGAGAACTGCGGGTTCTGGGGTGGCCTCCTTCTCACAGAAGGTGGGGGAGGAGACCTGGAGCTATCCCAGCAGAGCTCCACAGTGCGCAGGCCCCCACCAGGCCCCCTGGGTGTGGTGAGTGTTTGGAGGGCGGTGGAGGCAAGCAAACCTATGCTCTGGTATTTGGAGCCTCCTGCTGCAGTCCTAACAGCATGGGTACTGTGGAAGCCAGGGCAGCCTGGGGAGGTTTGACATTGGCTGGCCCCCGGTGGATCAGAGGGATGGGGAGAGTAACATGCATTCCTGCCATGGCTTGCAGGCCTACCACCCAGAGGGAAACCAGCTTGCCAGAGGTAGCTTACCAGACAACTGGTTCCAGCGGTCCAGGGTCCCACGTGCCCATGGGAGTGCCTCTCTCTGTGGGTGAGAATAATTCTATTTCTTTCTGCACTGACTCAAGCAGTCTTTCACACTCCAGAGCTTTGGCGACCTTCTCTGAGCCTAGCTGGCCCCCAAAATCTTTGTTTTCCAGATTTCCTTGTCTGTCAACTGAGACCAAAGAAAGAAGGACTCAGAGATGAGCTGCCTTGGTCAGTGTCAGATATAATGTACCAGTTAAACTTGAATTTCAGATAAACAGTGAATAATGTTTTAGTATGAGTGTGTCCCAGGCAATATTTGTATATCTGTATCTATCTATCTATCTGCCTATCTATCTATCTATCTATCTATCTATCTATCTATCATCTCTATGAGTATAAGTATGTTGTAAGCAATATTATGTAAGTATTGCCTGGACATACTTATAGTCTATAAAATAAATATTGCCTATGCATACTCATGCTAAAAATTGCTCATTGTTCTCTGAAGTCCAATGTAACTGGGTGTTTTGTGTTTTCATTTGCTAAATCTGGCAACCCTACAGGGAGAACAATGATTCTGTGGCCTGACTGTGGCCATGGCCATGGTCCTGGTCACATCCCTGTAGTCAAGGAAACAGGAGAGCCGAGGTTGTAACTAGTCTGGCTGACGTCCTCACCCAGCCCTCAGATGTCACTCGTTGTCGACTAGTATGGAGTTCTCATTTTCATTCTCAAATGATGTCGACATTTAAAAATTGGGAGATCTCTCTCTCTCTCTCTCTCTCTCGCACACACACACACACACACAGCCTTTGGGGCCTTTCTGGGAAAAGTTGGAGCTTTGGCAATATTTCATGGGACAAATTCGTTGGTGCTTGCCTTGGTCTCACTCATTTGGGCGTCTGTAGCTGAATTGGAAGCTGACTCATCTAGAATGTTCAGTTTCCTAAGTCCGGCCCTACAGCTGAGAAGAATTTTCTTCAGTCCTGAGAGCCCTGAGTGACTGTTGGCCTTGACCAGGTTGCTCTAAGATGTGAGTGTTCCTTATCTCTCACCCTCCACTTTTGTCTTGATAACTTGTTCCTTGGATGGGCTTAGGTGTGACATGGGACCAGTCCCTGACCCCTTCCTCTGGGACTCTGTTTTCATCTCTAAAATGGAGAGAAGCTAATCCATATTTTCCAACATTATTTTTGTACCAAAAGTTCTCTTTTATCAACCTCATGCCACTGCGAACCCAATGTTTTGAAAGATCTTGTTTACCTGAGCAAATGACATTTATTACAAACCGCCCGTGAGTTCTGGCCAGCCAGGAAGCTGACCGGTGTCACCACACCTCATTGATCAAATCCCCTCTAAAAGCCAAAGCATTTTTTTAAGCTCATGTAACCTTACTGAAAATGCATTCACGTCCCTCCACTGCTACCTCTAGAGTCAGTAGGGGTTGAGGGACCATATTAGTCAGGTTAGTCTAAGCTATGCTGTGGTAACAAATGAAGTCCAAAATTTCAGTGGCTTAACACATAAAAATTTAAGCCCATGTAAAATGGTTTTGGCAAATCCGTAGGAAGTGACTCAAGGATTCAGCTTCCTTCTGTCCCATTGCTCTGCCATCTCAGCAGGTGGCTGTTACTGTAGGAGCAGAGATTGCTTTTTGTGGCCCCTCCTCTGCTCGTATTCATTGGCTGGATCCAGACTCATGGCCTCACTTTAGGGAAGAGGCAGAGAAATGCGCATAGCGAGCACTACAAGGGCTGCCCCAGGCACACGAGATGACCCACGGGCCCCTCTCAGCTGACGGCCATCAAGCAGTACAGATGCTACATATACTCTGATCGTTAGGTATTCCCAATTCTCATCTTTTTGTTCCTGATAATGATAACCAACATTTACTTTAACTCTTACCATATATTGTGCATATATTGACTCATTTTTCTTTATATAGCCCTACCAAATAGATATTATTTTTTCCCGATTACCTTTTTTTACAGTTACTTGCTTTATAGAATAAAAAAAAGGCACTTTCTGTATTTGAACTGATATATTTGAAAAATGAGCTTGATTCCACTACATACTGTCCCAGTGATCCATTTCTGTTTGTGCATTTACCCGCAGAAGGCCTACAGTCACTGAGCTGCTCCCTCCGGCTCCCTCTGCCCTGCGGTGGGGCTTGGACCTCCTGCCCTGAGAGCTCATCGCAGAGCGTCCTGACGGCTTTGCCATCACTGATGCTCAGCTCCCCAAGGCTTCGTGGCTTGACCAGGTGCAGCTAGCTTCTGGAGTCCCCTCATCCGGAATTCAGAGGCCATCCCATCTGGAGATAGCAGCCCGAATGCAAGATGAAACTAGGGTTAATTTGATCAACAGCAGTGATGTGGCTGATTTGACTTAAAACGAGCTTGAGCTGTACTTCATTCTTTCTGCTGGGTCGTGGCCCTCATTCCAGCTCTCTGCCCTAGCTGGGCCCTGAAATCACCGTCTCCCTTTAAGCTTGGCCTGAAAGTCAACTGACTCCTTCTTTTTAGTTTTTAGGAAATTATTTTTACCTGTATTCTTTGAACAGTTCACACATTCACAGAGTTCAACAGGCAAGAGAAAATTCTCCCCCCTCCCAGCTACCTAAAAGTAACCAACCTTACTAATGTGTCAGGTGTTTTTCCAGAAGTGACTCATGTATGCACAAGCAGAGAGACTCTTTCTTTCCATTTTTACACAAAGATTCTATACTGTATGCACAGTTGCTTTATCATGCTTTCCCTCCCACTTACTATGTCTTGGATATAATTTGGTATAATTATAGGGATGATTTCTTTACTTAAAAAAAGTTATATAGTACTTCATGGTGTGTGCTGTTCATAACTTATTCAGCAGTCCCCTTCTGATAGGTGTTCATGTTTTTAAATCATCTTCTATTACAAGCAATGTGGCCGTGAACAACCTTGGACAAATGTTCGCCGTGGGAGCAAGCGTAAGTAGGATGAATTAATACAAGAGGAATTCCTGGGCCAAAGAGGGTGTGTGCATTTGTACTCCTGCTAGATGCTGCCGGTGTCCCCTTGCAGGCACTATTCCAGTTTATGTTCCCAGTGGTAAGGTATGGGAATGTCCATTTCCCTACATCTTCAGCCAGTGTTTTCCATTGTTCTGATTTTCCACACCCTGAAAATATCAGCATATTTTAATTTGCATTCTCTGAGTATGAATGAGGGAGAGCATCTTTCATATTCTTTAGAGCCATCTGCATCAATGAGCATTTCCTTCTTGGAGGTCTGGAAGAACACTTGGCTTGGAACAGGTTGCTGACCCAAGCTCAAAGCTGGCAGAACCAATGCAGCCAACCCTTGAGATTTACAGGTCAGCATCTTAGGGAGCAAAGCGTTGGCAGTGCATTCTGCTGCCAGTGTTTGGAGGCACTGACTCCAATCCCAATGAGGCTGATGGCGCCATCTGTGCTTCTGAGATGGGTAAATGGAATGCAATGTGGGTTAATAAATGGGATGGACTTTTGGGTCCTGGCTGAACACTCATGGAGCTCTGGTATCGGCTGCGGCAGTGCCCATCAAAGCTGAAGATGATCTCCCTGACCTACTGAGTTTTCTTTTTCCTTCCAAATATCACGAAATAGGCAGGCCTTTTTGTTTTTCAATTATTTTTTTAAAAAACCTTTTTATTATGAAACAAAAAATACACATTTGGACTAGTACAGTGAACCCCAATACACATGTCACTGAGATTAAGCCACTATAAAGATTATGCCACACTTGAGTCATATATCTTATTCATGTATCTTTCTTTTTATTCAAATTTTATTTTTTAAAAAGATTTTATTTATTTATTTTTAGAGAGAAAGGAAGGGAGGGAGAAAGAGAGGGAGAGAAACATCAATGTGCAGTTGCCTCTCACGTGGCCCCCACTGGGGACCTGGCCTGCAACCCAGGCATGTGCCCTGACTGGGAATCCAACTGGCGACCCTTTGGTTCGCAGCCCATGCTCAATCTACTGAGCCACACCAGCCAAGGCCCTTTTATTCAGATTTTAAGCAAATAATGTTATTTCATCCTTATTACTTCAGTAAGCATCTCTCAAAAATGGATGTATTCATACATAACTAGAATGCTGTTATTACATCTGACAAAGTTAATAGTAATTACTTGGTATCGTCAAATACCTAGTCCTCATAAAAATTCCCCGATTGTCTCAAGTCCTCTCTCTCCCTGCACTGATGTGGCCAGTGGATTGAGCCACTGACAATTACTTTCATTTAGGGTCCACGCACTGCATTCTGTTCTTATGTTTCTTAAGTATTTTCTATTTCACAGCAGACCCTCCCCTTTTGTGAGGAAACTGAATCCATTGCCATTCATTCTGAATTTGCATATTTGCTTCCTTGTGGAGTCATTTAATTTGTCTCCATATCCGATATATTTCTTATAGAGTGGAAGCTAGTTTTAGAAGCTCATTTGATATGGGTTCAAGTATTTGGGTGAGAGTCCATAGGATATACTGGGGATCTCATACTGTATCAATTCAGAAGGCACATAGTAGGTCTTTTGTCCCACTAAGCAAGATCAGTGGAATCAAGTGAGGTCAGCCTGACCCCTCCATTGCACATTTCCCTGTCAGTTTTTCCTATTCCATCTTTCACATGTGGTTTTATTGGCCAACTGTGTTGCTTGCATCAGTTATTTCATTAGGAGTTAAAATGGAGTTTTATCATCCCTTTAACATTTATTTAATAGATTTTTTTTTAATATAAAGAAAAGCAGAACTATTTGGTTACCTTGGAATAGTTTCTACCATTTTCGAAATGGTCAATGATTTCCTTAGGTATCTTTGCTTCTTAATTAGTCTGTCCTTTTCCAGTTGAGAAAAAATTAAAAAACCTAAGAAGAGGACCATATCATGTTCAGACCATGGAAATGGCCTAGGAGAGAGCTTTATTCTTAGTCTTACTGATTATTATTGAATGTTCAGCACCAAGTATACATATAATTTCATAATTACTAATGGATTCTTTTCTATTGCTGGTCTTCCCCTTTCTCCCTACCTTTGGCCTTCTCCTCAGGGTATGTCTCCTTGAATAAGCAACATATTATAGACTGAAATATCATCACTGAATATTCTTTTAGATTAAATTCTTTTAGATTAAAGCCGAACACCTTTTGTTTAGGTAATATATTGCAGTGAACATCAGTCATATACACTTTAGTAAGAATTAATGCAACCGGCTTGGTCTCCCTTTCACAGATTAGTGAGGAAAAATAAATTTGATAGTTGGTGGGGAGAAACAGACCTGGGAAAGGAGAAGTAAAAGAGGAAGTTTAGTTACTGTGTGCAGGATACTCCCTATCTCGTTGTGAGAAGGCTGAGTTTTGGGTAGCTGAGGGCATTTCATGCTATAAGGAAGTACTAGAAAAAGGGAAAGAGATAAAGATATTCCTGGAGACTTTTGCTGCTGAAGAACGTGTTAGGTGCCCCTGTTATGGGCATCTACAGTACCCATTCTTCCTCAATCACACTGTCTCATGTAAGATGTTTTTCACT
>PVJI01008385.1:0-71526 GCA_004026765.1 Micronycteris hirsuta
TCTTCTCCTTCCAACACCCCTATGTTTCCATTGTTGGTACATTTGACCAGAGGCTCCTTAGCCTGTCCTTGTTCTTTTGGATTTCTTTTTCTTCTTGCTGTTCTAATTGGTGGTTTTTTGCTTCCTTATGTTCCAAATCATTGATTTGATTTTCAGCTTCATCCACTCCACTGTTGGTTCCTGTAAATTTTTCTTTATTTCCCCTAGTGTAACCTTCACTTATGCCTGGGTCTGCTATTGAAGTACCCAGTTAGTTCCTTGAGCATACTAATAACCAGTATTTTGAGCTCTGTTGGATAAATTGTTTATCTCCATTTTGTTTAGTTCTTTCTCTGGAGTTTTGTTCTATTCTCTCATATGGGCCATATTTCTTTGTTCATTTTGGCAGCCTCCCTTGTGTTTCCATGTATTAGGTAGAACTGCTTTGAGTCCCTGTCTTAGTAGTGTGGCCTATTGTAGAAAAGCACACTGGTAAGTTGGATAGGGCAGAGCTTTAGGTAATTGCAGGGTGGGGCAACTGGGTGAACTGGGTTGATGGAATCTCCAGTATGGTGTCACTGCTCTGTGGCTCTGTGTGCAAGAGGGCTCAAAAAGGGGACAATGCTGCTGCCTGCCCTCTGGAGTTTTGTCTGGGAGGAAGCTTGTCCTGATGCCAGACATTTCAGTTTCTCCCTTTGTGCCACTGGTGACCTTCCAGCTGCTGCCCCAGTGCTGAAACCCATAGGGAGTGAGTCTGTGTAAGTCTTAAGTCCATTGTGGGTCCTTTAAGGGGAGACGCCTGGGAATCCCATAGTTTCTTTTGCTGCCCCTACCCCCACTGGTTTTTACAGCCAGAAGTTATGGGGATTTACCATCCTGCCATTGGTGCTAGTGCCATCCTTACCATCCTGGTGCCACCTGTGCTGGGTGGTCTGGTATGGGGCTGCGATCCCTTGCTCCTGAGGTATCCATCCCAATTTTTTTTTTTAAGATTTTATTTACTCATTTTTAGACAGAAGGTAAGGGAGGGAGAAAAAGAGGAAGAGGAACATCAATGTGTGGTTGCCTCTCACGTGGCCCCCACTGGGGACCTGGCCTGCAACCCAGGCATGTGCCCTGACTGGGACTCGAACCAGCAACCCTTTGGTTCACAGCTGACACTCAATCCACTGAGCTACATCAGCCAGGGCTCCATCCCAATTTTTATCTACCACATGTGGGTGTGAGACCATTCATTCCATGTCTCCTCCCCTCCTACCCATCTTGATGAATATGAGTTCTTTAATTTCTTGGTTGTTGGACTCCCATACAGTTCGATTTTCTGACGATTCTGGGTGATAGTTGTTTGTAGTTTAGTTTTGCTGTGGTTGTGTGAGGAGGTAAGCTGTGTTTACCTATACCTCCATCTTGACTGGAAGTCTGAAAGTGGCTTAGTTTTTCTTTATCTCAGAATGTCTTTATTTCATTTCATTCCTGAAGGATAGTTTCACAAATACATTACAATGTAATTCTGGTTTGCCAGTATTTTCTTTCAGCATTTTTAAGATGTGGTTCATGGTTTCTCATCTGTAGCACAGTGGACTGGATAATTCCTTACTGTGGAGGGCTGTCCTGTTCATCATGGGATCTTTAGCAGTATCCCTGGCCTCTACCCAGTAGCAGCCCCCCTTTCCTCTGCCCCCTAGCTGTGACGTAAAAAATGATTCCAGATACTGTGAAATATTTCCTTGGATGCAAGATACTGGTAATATCCAGTTGAGAATCACTGCCCTGTATGTAATGTGTTGTTTTTCTCTGGCTGCTTTTATGGTTTTCCTTTTATCTGTGGTATGTAGCTAGATTGTGATGTGCCTGGACATGGCCTGAATTTATCTTATTTGAGGTCTATTTCTTGAATCTGTAAATTTATGTCTTTTGCAAATTTCCAGAAATTTCAACCATTATTTCAAGTTTTTTTTTTTTTTTGGTACTGCTATCTATTTTAGGGGGGGGAAGGGGTGTGGAATCCAAATACATGAATAGTAGCTCTTTTGATATTGTCCCTGAAGCCCTGTTCTTTTTCAAAATACGTTCACCTCTCTTTCAGATTGGATAATATTTATTGATCTGTCATCAGGTTTATACAGTCTTTTTTCTGTTATAATATGCTGAATGTCAGCCTCCTAATAGATATTTCCATTTCCTAATCCCTAGGCTTTGTGAATACAGTCATGTGCTACCTAACAGTGGTGGTACTTTCTGAGAAATACATCATTAGGTGACTTTGTAGTTGTATGAACATCATAGAATATATTTACACATAGGATGTGATTACACAGATGTAATAGCCTATTATACATTTATGTTATGTGGTATGGCCTATTGCTCCTATGCTTCAAAATGGCATAGTATGTAATTGTACTGAATAGTATAGGCAGTTAGTGTTTATGTATCTAAACATATCTAAAGTGTAAAAATATAATATAAAAGATTTGAAAAATGGTACACTTGTATAGGGCACTTACTATTAATGGACCTTGCAGGACTGGAAGTTGCTCTGAGTGAGTCATGCATGTCCAAACTTGGGTGAGCCCAGTACTTATGTTGGTTCATAACTAGATTTATAGATATTAAAAGGTTAACAAAGCTAGACACTAGTTAAATGGTAAGGGTGGACTTTATTCAATCAATAGGGATGAAAGTTTAGTGTGAACTAAATTCAGCTTTGCTAAAACAAAGCAGGAGACTTTGAAAGCTGCAATGTACTAAGGAAAAGGTGCCGTGTAGTGTTGAAGGGGATTGGTCCACATAACTAGGCCATCTAAGTTGGTAATTGGTACTTACCTAGATGAGAAACAAACTTCTTTTCATGACAAACTGCAGTGGTATAAGGTAGGGCAAGCTACCCGCCAGAGTTGGGTCCTTACCTTTCTACAAGGACTGCAAGAGTGAGAGTCACCTCCTTGAATGTTTCTGTTTTAAAGAGATGGCTCTCAAGTGCTTGAGAAGACAGTTCTAGGTGGTAGGAGATTCCTATCTCAAAGGGGTAGAGAAAGTATAATACTTTCTAAATTGACTGCTCTGAGAGTGGGTTTGGGGTCTTACCTGCCTATCACCAAGTTTTGGCTAAAACAAACAGTAAATTCTTGTGGCAGCATTGAGCTTAGTTTTCATCCTAGTGATGCGGCTTTAAGCCATTAGAAACTCACTACTGTTTAAGTGTGAGAGGGTAGACTAAATTATTTGTGCTGAGAATCTACAGGTTTGTTTTGTGTTTGTTTTTTAATCCTCACCCAAGGACATTTCTTCATTGCTTAGAGAGAGAGAAACATCAATTGGTTGCCTCACATAGGCTCCTGCATTGGGGATTGAACCTGCAACCTAGGCATGTGCCTTTACTGGGAATTGAACACACAACCTTTTGGTGTCAACAGGACTATGCTCCAACTAACAGCCACACCGGTCAGGGAGAGAATCTACAGTTTTTATAAGCTGTGTCAAGAAGAGGGCTCAGCCCTGGCTGGTGTGGCTCAGTGGATTGGGCGTGGGCTGCGAACCGGGAGGTCTCTGGTTCGGTTCCTAGTCAGGGCACATGCCTGGGTTGCAGGCCAGGTCCCCGGTGGGGGCCACGTGGGAGGCAGCCACGCATTGATGTTTCTCTCCCTCTCTTTCTCCTTCCCTTCCCTTCTGTCTAAAAATAAATAAATAAAATCTTTAAAAAAAAAAAAAAAAAAGAAGAGGGCTCAGAGGAGCCTGACTAGAGAATGGTCAAAGACGGAATCTTTGTCATAGATTACTTTCTCTAGCTCTTTTGTCATGGGAATTTTATCCATATTTTCCAGTTCCTAGTAATTCCCCTTTCTAGTTTTTTTGTCCAGGAAGATTGGGTTCTCTTACTAGAGTTTCAATCTTCCATGTTGTTGCTTGGTTCTGTACATGACTGCCTACCTTCGTGGTAAAATGGTGAGTGAAAAGTGAAGAAAATTAGTGTGTGTTTCCCCCCTATTCTTTGTGCCACCTGGTTCCTTCTTCTTCCTAAATCCAGAAAAACAGATTTTCTCTTGGGGTTTTAAAGTGTGTGTACTCCACCATTGTGGCAGCAGTGCAGATCCACCCCTGAGGCTCGCCCTGGGAGGACAGGGCTGGGAGAGGGGAAAAACCCACCAGGGAATTTTCCTGTCTTTTGACCAAATGAGCTCCTGGTTTTTCCCACCTCTACCTGCTATACAATTTCCCTGGCTGCCTGCCTTTGGACCAAAGCCAGGAAATAAAGCATGGAGGAACCAATAGGAAATTTACCATCACTGTATTAGTCTTTTTTCCCATTGATTTCCCTCCTTAATCTGCTTGCTGTTATTTCATTTTCAGAGTCCTCTGGTATCTAATTCTTTTTAGCTTTTCTGAAGATTTTAGTTGTAATCTGTTGGACAGACAGGTTGTAGTGGGCTTACACCTACCTTTCCTGGAATTAAAAAATACTGGGCCAATGAATCTTAATATAGGAAAAGTTCATTCATATAGTTTTAGATTCCACATTAGAAACTATATTGTTTAAGAAACTACCACTTGTCAAGTTTTGGTGTAGTACCAAAAAAGAATATCCACAGTTATCTGAAAAGACTCTTAAAATACTCTTCCTTTTTTCTTTTTAGCCAAAATAATATGTTGGCAACACATTAAATGCAGAAACAGATATGAAAATCCATCTGTCTTCTGTTAAGACAGACATTTAAAAGATTTGCAAAGGTGTAAAATAATGCCACTCTTTTAGCTAATGTTTTTGATTCAGAAGATACAATTTTTATAAAAATATTTTAAATGTATTAGATTAAATAGTCATATTTAATTGAATTTTAAAATACCCTGACATTTCTCACTTTTAATTTCTAATGTAAATATTAATAGATATAACTGACATAAACAAAAGTTCTTTGTGTCTTCAATTTATGTATAAGTATGTAAAGGGGGTTTGAGACCAAATAGTTTGAGAATTGCTCATTTAGTAGGTAATTGGTTTACATGCATTTATTACATGTACAGTCCTTTTCTGTTCTCTTTTTAAAAGACAACATGGTAATCACAAGTGAATGAATTCTGGGGAAGTGCAAAAAACATGCATTTGACTTCTATTCGAACTCCCAGTTCCCACCACTTATTTTTCAGGGTTAGTAAAACTTCTTAGTGTCTGTGTGATACTTGGTAAAATGAGGATAATACTTTTTAAAGTTTAAAGGATTATTGAGAAGGAAATGCTAGGATAATACCCAAGTTATGGGTGTTCAGTGAACATTCTATGGTGTAAAGTTGCAAATCTTTAGCAACTCCCAGCCTTTGTGAGGGTGTAAAAACCTCTGCTCTTAAGCTAGTAGGTATTCTCTGACTCAATCTTCTGATCCCTTTTCAATAAATAATAGAGAGTAGCACAATTTATGAAGATCTCTAAAACAGTAAGTTCCATGCAGTCTTTAGTGACAGTGAAATAATTGAGTTATTTAATCCCAGTTTTGTCCTCTATTGTTATGGTGACCAGATGAGGAAAGGCCAAGCATATGATCAGTGAGTGTGTATGGGTCCATTTTGGGAATGAGGTTGGAGGTGAATTAGAAAAACAGAGATCAAGAAATAAGCCCAGGAAAGCCCTGGCTGGTGTAGCTCAGTGGATTGAGTGCGGGCTGGGAACCAAGCGGTCCCGGTTCGATTCCCAGTCAGGGCACATGCCTGGGTTGTGGGCCAGGTCCCCGTGAGGGCCATGTGAGAGGCAACCATACATTGCTGTTTCTTTCCCTCTCTTCCTCCCTTTCCCTCTCTCTCTAAAAATAAATAAAAATAAAATCTTTAAAAAAAAAAATAAAAAAAAAAAAAAGAAATAAGCCCAGGAAGAAAAGGCAAGCAGGTTGTGAGTACTGTAAACTGGGATTAATGTCAAATTTGAGGTCCATGATTTTTGTATAATTAGAGCTGGGCAGCAGTCAGTGAGGAACAAAATAGTTCAGATTCTATAAAGGAAATCCAACTCTGATGTCAAGCAGGAATTGGACACTGGTTGATAAGGGTCCTGGGTTCCGTTGCCAGGTACAAGGACCCAAAAACAAAGGACAGGAATCCAGCTCCTGAAAGCAGGCATAGGAGCCAGGAGTATCCAAGTGCAAATATCATGAGTGGAGTTGGAAATGTGGAGCTGAAGCTTTTGTAGGAGAATGTAGAATATTAATGGACAGCCTTTACAATCAGGGCTGCATCAAAGTACAGTGAAATCACTTTACATTTAATTTATATAATTTGAACTGTGTCTCAAAGAAAGCCAGAGAAAAATGTCTGTTAATACAATGCAAATGTTTCCACCCATCGTTCTGCTGTAAGCATCTGCTCCAGAGTAGGCATGAGATGGGAACCATTCTTTGTTTTCTCAGTTGACCTGAGTTGCTGCCCTTCTTGAATAGTTTAAACATGCCATTTTACTTTGTATCTTGGTTTAAAGATACATGGTTTTCCCTACTATTTGAACTCTATAAATTCAAATTAACTCCTTTATCTGGTACTTAAAAGAGGAAATGGTCATCAAAGTTAAATTGTAAGTGCTTTGTTTGTTTTTTATGTTCTAATTGTTTAGGTTCTAATCGTGATTCTCCTGTGAAGCAGATTTAGTTTTATATACCTGCTTACTTTTCTCACATTTCTTTTTCCCTCATTCTGCCCCCATATTTCCTCACCATGTTTCATGCTTTGTGTTCAGATGCGAGTTCTATTGGCTAGTTTTCGGTTGCTTTTCTCTCTTATAGTACATTTTTGAAAAATTAAGTAATACGCACCTGTTGTAAAATACTCAAACCATGCATATATATGGAATAGGGACTGAAAGTTTTTTATCAATCTTATTACTCACTGAGGCTACTGTTGTGTTTACAGTTTATTGTATATCCTTCTAGAACTTTTTAATGCATATATGTAATAGAATTTTTTCCAAAATAAAATCATACTTAGCACATTTTTTTGGAGTTTGCATTTTTGCTTAATATATCTTAGACATTTTACCATACTAGTACTTAAAATTTGGACACTCTTGGTATATATATCATTCCTGATTTTTCACAATTATTAGCAGTACTGCAGAAACATTCTTAAACATGTGATGTTGGATATTTGCATCATTTTTTCTTCTAGTATATAGATTGTTGGTTGCAAGAAATGTGCATTTAAAATTTTGACAACTCTATTGCCAAGTTCTTAAATTTTTGTACCTAAAAAATACAATAGCCAAGTTAAAAAGACATGACAAACTGGAAAATTTTGCAATTTATATCAAATGGCAAACTATTCTTACTATAGAAAGAGCTTGTAAAAATTGAAAAAGAAAAGCCACACCTTAAGAAAATGAACAAGTAGTTCACACGTGAAGACAAATGCAGTGTCTCTTAAATTTGGGAAATGATGCTCAATCTCATTGTAATAGAGAAATACAAAGAAAAACTGCTTTAGAATACCATTTTTTACCTATCCAGTTGGCAAAAATCCAAAAGCTCAACAACATAGTTTGTTGGCAAGGCCACGAGGAAGTAATCACTCATATATTGAGAATAGAAAGGGATAAAGAGCCTCTGGATAGGGATTTAGCAATATTTCACAAAATTATATAAACCTTAAGTTTCAACTCAATGTTCTTACTTCTAACTTTAATGAAAAGGTACACTAAAAGTTTAAATGACATACATGAGACTATTCATTGCAGCGTTATTTAATACTGTAACACTGAAAACAACCCATCATCCATCCATAAGGTCTGCCTGAGGAAACTGTGATACTTCTATACTGATGAAGTACTGTGCAGTAGTTAGAAATAGTAGTTGTATTAGAAAAGAACACTCAGACACTACTATGGAATGATCTTCATGATATACTGTTAAACTGAGAAAGCAAGGTCTAGACAGTATACGTAATATATATGTACTTGAATGTACTCACAACTGTAAACCTACTTTTGCCCCACCCTGCATACTACTTTTGCTGCATCCCACAGGTTGGTTGTATAGTCTCTATTGTTTTACTTCTAAGATTTTCAAAGTTCTGTTACTTATTATTTTACTCATGAGTTTTTAGAAATTTCCAAAACATAGGGTTTTTTTTTGTTTTTTTAAATTTATTTTTAAAGAGAGGGTAAGAGAGAGAGAGAAACATCAATGTGTGGTTTCCCCTGGTGTGGCCCCTACTGGGGACCTGGCCTGCAACCCAAGCATGTGCCCTGACTGGGAATTGAACCAGCAACCCTTAGCTTCGCAGTCCAGTGTTCAGTCCACTGAGCCACACCAGACAAGGCCAAACATACAAGGTTTTTAAAGAGCTATCTTTTTGTTAAGGTTGTCAGAGAACATGGTTGTAGGATATCAAATACATGAAAGTTGTTGAGACGTTTTTTATGGCCTAACATTTGATGGATTTTTATATATGTCCATTTGTATTCTTCTGTTGGAAAGTAAAATTTTTATATATTTATTGATCAAACATGGTTTGTGATGTCAGTTCTTTTCTAGCTTTGTTAATTTTTATTGTCTCCTTGATTTATTGCTGAGATAAATATGTTAAAATTTGTCCTCTGGCAGTCGATGTCCATTTTTCTTTGGTTCTAGCAATCTATTTTAGCTATGTCAATACATACATAGAAGATTAGATGTTATAGACTTGAGTAAAACCTTTTTATCATTGTATGGTAAACTTCTTTATCATTAGTGATGGTTTTGCCTTAAAGTCTTTTTGTGTGTGTTGTTATCACAGCTACACCAGTTGTGTTTTGATTAGTATTTGCCTGGTGTATTTTTTCCCCATATTTTTACTGTCAACCTTTCTGTACTCTTACGTTTTTTAGATGTATTTTTGAAAAATATGTAGACTAAAACCTTATAAAAATAGTTTCTATGTTGTTACAGTGCTGAAGCTACTGAAAGATGGCAGAAGAAGTGGTGGTAGTAGCCAAATTTGATTATGTGGCCCAACAAGAACAAGAGCTGGACATTAAGAAGAATGAGAGATTATGGCTTCTGGATGATTCTAAGTCTTGGTGGCGAGTTCGAAATTCCATGAATAAAACAGGTTTTGTGCCTTCTAACTATGTGGAAAGGAAAAACAGCGCTCGGAAAGCATCTATTGTAAAAAACCTAAAGGATACCTTAGGTAAGTTACTTTTGTATTAAAACAGCAACAATACTTTCTTTTAAGTAGATAGTAGAGCTTGGTTCTTTGTACAGAATTTTAGCAACAGTGGGCAGAATTGACTAGAAAAGGCCAGGACTGGGATTTCAGCTACACAAGGTAATTTTGGCTCATAGCACAGGAGACCGGGGAACATTGTGCGAGTGGACAGTTTCTATAAATCTAGCTCTGTTGGGACTGGTTGGAATTCAAAGATCAAGCTGTTGTGGTGCTAAGGAACAGAATTAGACTGATTTATCAGGGGCTCCTTGAACTGAGTGCCTGGTGGAGTTTAGGCAAATTCTGCATCTAATTGAGAGGGATAAATGAGTGAGATGCAGAATTGCCTCCTTGAAAATAAGGCAGCTTATTTTGCTCAGCACATTGCTGTATTTTAATATCTAGTGGCTTACATTTTGAACTTCACTTTTAAAAACAAATCATTTTTTTCTTATAGTTGACAAAAGAATTTTAAATTGTGGATCACTATTGTAGAATAGCATCTGTAAGGCTGATCTTTCTTCTATTTTGTTTCTCTTTTTTTGTCATTTGTTCTTACTCTAACTGTAACATTTGCTTGTTTTTACTGACCCTCATTAGGGCTAGAAATAGTGGAACCTGCTCCACACTTGACTTGGCTGAGCTGTGATAGGAAGGAAATATGCCCAGATGAGGAGTGGCCTCTCTTTTTTTTTTTTTTTTTTTTCTTTTTAAATTAAACTCTCCTGACTTACAGGAAGGAATTGGGAGGGTCAGAATTTCATTTTTTGTATTTAGACAAGCATGCAAACATTTTGTTATTTAATGGTTCTTTGTATATAAATGGAAGAGAAAATTTCTCCTTGTGAAGATAGCTTGGGAGTAATGTAGTATGACTGACAAATATAAAATATTGTTAATTAACTGCTTTATTTTAGTTTTTATTTCTTATTTAACATTATTGTTATTCTAGAGTGTTCTTTCATTCATCAGCAATAGAAGACAAATATTTATTATTTTTTACCACTGTAACACAGCAAGAATTTATAGTACAATTCAAAATAAGATATAAAGTATTAGAATATTGATTCCTGAGTTAAAAACATTTCCAGTATTCTAAATGTAATTTAATACATGGAGTTATTAATCTGAATTTTCATCTTGACATTTAACTGTTGTATGTGAGGTTGCCTTTTCTTGAGATTTTAAGGTTTTACAAATAAGACTATTACTATTAGTTTTAAAATGGAAGACAAGTCAGAAAGAGCTTTTCCTTGAATAGCTAAAAATGACCAGAGTTAGAACCAGGAATACACATTAATTTGTAATACTGGACATTTATTTAAAGCATGTTGATTGGAGGTATTGGGGATAATTAAGGTAACTTCTGTGAAGAAAGGATGCCTTATAGTGATGAAGGCACAGAAAGGACTAGGACCACATCTAAATAGACATTTTTGTTCTTTTTTAAAAGAATGCTGGTATCCTGGAAATAGAGCAAATATGAAAGCAATTAAAAGGTAGTGAAAAAAAAAATACCATAGAGCAAAAAGGAAAAATATCCCAGGTTTAGGTATTACCACATACAAATTTTAAAGCCCAATTACATACATTTTTTATTACTTGTTTTAAGTTAGTGATCTGTATTAGCCTGTACAGTGATGTTAATCCAGCTTTTGCATCATGTAGCCTTCTCTCATCTCTCAGAATTTCTGAACTCCTTTCTGGTAACTTAATTGTCCCATGTATATTAATGGATTTGTTTCACAATGATTGTGCTGATGGAGTGACATTATTTGAAAGTTAAGAAAACAAAGGAAAAATGAATATGTGAATATATTTTCAATTGTTGAAAATATATGATGTAAAGCTTCTTCCAAAATAAGAGTGAATAATAAGGTCACATTTGTGACCATCATGATATACTTGTTTTACAGGTTCTGTTACAGTCGGGGGCGGGGGAGGGGGAAATTTTGGAAAGAGAGGAGGCTCAGAAAAACTTTCTGTTGCCTGGTTGTGGGCCAAGTCACATGGATAGGGTGTGGGGAGTTTCAGTGTTGCAGAACACACCAGGAAGCTCACTGAGAATTATCCTGGACTGTAACAAACTGACAAAAGAAATATTCAAAATGGAGTGGATAAACGTCTTTAAAGATTTTTTCAGTAAGTTAATTTGTTTGTTAAATCCATAGTTTTCTTGTAATTTTCAAATTAGCATTTTCACTTTTGTAATTTAAAGGAAAACTGTATGGAGAGAACCTGGTAGGGTTTATGTAGGCTGGTGCTTTATGTTGTTTATGAAACATAAGCTAAATGATCAGCGATGCATCAAATGTTAGTAGTTTTGACTTGATAAGTAAAATAGTTTTAAAATGTTTTAATATCACTGTTTAACAAATAGAAAAAGAATATAAATAAATTTATTTCAGTTTCATGCAGTTAGTTCTAATTCAGTAATTTTGAACTTAGACATTTAAAGTGAATTAAATATATTGTAAAGATAGTAAAAACACAAGGAAAAAGGATTAGATGAGCAAGCTCCTGTATTCTCAATGTGATTTTAACATGATCCTAAACATTTGAATTAATATGGTATTGTTTTAGTACTTTTTACTTAGATTTTAGAGGAACAATGTAGATGGTAACATTTAATAAAAGCACTAGCAAAGAAAATGTTTTGATTTAATCAATGTAGGATTGCTAGAAATTGCTGTTTTGGTAAAATGTGAAATTTGATAGTTTGAAATGAGTTCTGAGAGAACTGCATGCAAAAAAATGTAAACGTAGAAAAACTAGTAAATTCTTTGGCTTGTTTTTGAGTTTAGGTCATAAAGTAATACTAATATTCATAAGAGCCTAATCTTTCTATTTTGCCAATGGCCTTTTTACGATCTTAGGACAGTGAAGTTGATTTAGTGTCTGAACATTTGCTTGATCTTTCTAGAAAAATGAACAGAGGAATTGTAGACATCTCTTATGTATAAAGAGTCTAAAGAGACAAAGAGTAACCTGTTGAAATTTTGGGGAAAGGAGCAAGCACTTTGTGGAAAAAGAATGTTGTAATTGTAATATTAAGACTCTTTGTTTATTTGATTAACTTGAGTAGCCAAGTAAATCCTTCTGGAATATATGTCTTTTGTTTATGTTCTAGGAAGTTATAAAAATTTTTAGATCTGCTTTTTTGGTTAGTGATCCTTTTAAAGACTTTATTCATTAACTTATTCATTTGTTTACCAGCATATTTTTATTGAGAGCCTACTGTAAGCCAGGCAGAAATCATAAAATAAAAACTAACACTCACAGAATTTACATTCTGATGAGGGAGGGTGATGGTGCTGGTTATTTAATAATAATACAGAGGATTTCATATCTCAGTTTGGTCATAAGTGATGTTGACTATAAGTTAACCAGAAATAGTATAAAAAAGAATATATTATTTATATAGTAATTCAATATATACCATCAATATAATAATGAAATTATCATTCTTTCTGTTTAGTCTTAGAAAGTTGATAGTTAATCCTAAATAAATTTGTAGGCTTAGGGTCAAAATTTGAGATTTGTAACCAAAATATTCCTTTCCTCACTACCTGCAGCAAGCCAAATTTATATTTATTTTGCTTTTCAGCTTGTCAGAGTAGAGACAGGCTATTCACCCACTTATTCCCTGAATGGACTGATAAAGTTGAGGAAAATAGTATGTGTGCTTCTTATGTGGTAGCAAGAATACCCTTGACAACAAAAAGTGCACATATATTTAGATTAAAAATAATAAAAACAATAATTTCTCTTATTGCATGTAGATAAAAATGAACAGATAATATAAAAAATTAAATAAAAACCTGTAATAGAAACAACATCATATATTTGTATTTAGAATTCCTTAGTCTGCTTCCAGATACACCACTGTCACGTGGCCAAGGGTATGTGACTGAACTTTACCAATGATTCCTTGTTTGTAAGTGAGAGAATTGGGCAAGACTGTGGCCCTGGAAAGTCCCCTTGAACTCTAGAAGTCTTAAGTCCTGGTAAACAACTGATCAGTCCTACATATGCCATAGAAATTGGGGGAAATCCATAAGGGAGAAACTGGTTTTGAAGAAGTACGTAGAAGCATAACAGAATTACAGAAAGAAGAATACTTTCATTAGCCTCATTCTATTTACTGAACATTTATTTACTTAGTGATTTAGCTGGAGGGAAAATAACATGCTTAACATAAAGAAGTAATGCTAGAAGGATGACAAATACATTGGGTTCAGAAATATATTTGAAAGCTAACCTCACTGGTGTGGCTCAGTGGATTGAGTGCTGGCCTGCAAACCAGAGAGTCACGGGTTTGATTCCCAGTCTAGGGCATATGCCCTAGGTTGCAGGCCACACCCCTAGTTGGGGGCGCACAAGAGGCAACTACACATTGATGTTTCTTTCCCTCTCTTTCTCTCTCCCTTCCCCTCTTTCTAAAAATAAATAAGTAAAGTCCTTTTTTTTAAAAGAAAGCTAAAAACTTCAATAGAAATAAGTTAGATGAGTAGGAACAGACAATGTAAAATTGCACATTAAGTTTTTAAAAGAAATTGAAAAGATTGCTGAAAATCTTCCTTGGCAGAAGTTTAGGTGAGTAAAAGACTTATTAGTAAGAGCTGCTATGATAGTGTAGGTGCTAAAAGATCTCAACACAGTTAATAATGGCATTGATTCAGATTTATAAGGTGCTCAGGTGAAGGGATGCAATAGCTTCTTTATGTGTATCTGGCCAAATAAAACATGACTTAGTTTGTCTACTTTGGATAGACATACTTTCACAGTGGTATTGAGAAACTGAGGTGCTTCCAAATCCTGACATCTAGTATATCAAGGATTTGAAAATCAGATTACATAAAGGAATAGTTATGGGTACAAAGAGTTACCTTAGGAAGAGGGCAACTATCCTGTGAAGATGGAATATCCACAGTGCTTAACCAAATTCTTAAAAACTTTTGAGGAGTTAACAATATACCTATTGTTTTGGTCAAGTGACAGTACTGTTGGAAGAGAGAAGTTAGAGCAGTGGTCAGGAGTAAGGGAAAAATTGGAAGGTGTATACTAACACTTTTGGGTTGGTTTTTTGTTTTTTTTTTTTTTTAACAAAGCTAACAATAAAAATGAGTGTTTCAGACTTATGTATATCCGTAGTGTTTAGGCCTGAGCATTTCCCTCCACCTGGTCATGTACAGGAATATGATGTTATAATAAAGGTTTTAAGTATTTTTTAAAATGTAAATGCCAGCACTAGGAGGTAGAAAAGTGATAACTACCATTGCTTATAAACTATTTTTTCTTTTTTTCCCCTCCAATATACCCTTAAGTACTTTTTTCCCCATTTTCTTCTTCCCTTTATTCCTCTCCGCCTTGCATCTCTTCCTCCCAACAGCTCCCCACCACTTTAGTTCATGTCCATGGGTAGTACATGTAAGTTATTTGGCTTCTCCATTTCCTGTACTATTCTTAACCTTCCCCTGTCTATTTTGTACCTACCATTTATGTTTCTTATTCCCTGTACCTTTTCCCCCATTCTCCCCTCTACCCCACCCTGATGATAACCCTCCATGTTATCTCCATTTCTGTGATTCTGTTCCTGTTCTAGTTGTTTGCTTAGTTTTGTTTTTTAGGTTCAGTTGTTGGTAGTTGTGAGTTTGTTTTCATTTTACTGTTCATAGTTTTTGGTCTTCTTTTTCTTAGATAAGTCCTTTTAACATTTCATATAATAAGGGCTGGGTGATGATTAATTCCTTTAACTTTACTTTATCTGAGAAGACCTTATCTGCCCTTCCATTCTAAATGATAGCTTTGCTGGATAGAGTAATCTTAGTTGTAGGTCCTTGCCTTTCATAACTTTGAGTACTTCTTTCCAGCCCCTTGCCTGTAAAGTTTCTTTTGATAAATCAGCTGAGAGTCCTATGGTAACTCCTTTGTAGGTCACTGTCTCCTTTTCTCTTGCTGTTTTTAAGATTCTCTCCTTATCTTTAATCTTGGGTAATGTAATTCTGATGTGTCTTGGTGTGTTCCTCCTTGCGTCCAATTTCTTTGGGATGCTATGGGCTTCCTGGACTTCTTGGAAGTCTATTTTCTTCACCATATTAGGGTAGTTCTTCATTATGTTTTCGATTTCTTCCTCCTCCCCTTCTCTTCTGGCACTCCTATGATTCAGATGTTGGAGCATTTGAAGTTGTTTCAGAGGTTCCTAAGCCTCTCTTCATTTCTTTGAATTCTTGTTTCTTCATTCTGTTCTGCTTGCATGTTTATTTCTTCCTTCTGGTCAAAATCGTTGATTTGAGTTCCAGTTTCCTTACCTTCACTATTGGTTCCCTGTATATTTTCCTTTATTTCACTTTTCAAAGCTTTAATTTTCCCCTCTATTTTGCTATCACACTCAACCATTTCTGTGAGCATCCTGATTACCAGTGCTTTGAACTCTGCATCTGATCGGTTGGCTGTCTCTTCAGCACTTGGTTCTATTTTGGAGTTTTGATCTATTCTTTCATTTGGGCTATATTTTTTTGTCTCTTTGCACCTATTATGTTGTAAGGGGCAGAGCCTTAGGTATTAGAGAGGGAACTATGCCGCTTGCTTGGCTCTTGGCCAGCTTTCAGCCACTTTCTCTGCTACCCACAAGCAAATTGGGCCCTTCTGGTGCTGATTCCCAGGTGGGTGGATTTGTGAAGTTCCAGGACCCCATGGATCTCTTCAACAAACTCGCCTTTGAGGCTGGGAGTTTCTCTCACTGCTGTGATTCCCACAGGTTTTTACAGCCTGAGGTTTTGAGGTTTTAGTTTCCCACACTGGAACCCTGGGTTGTGCTGTCTGCCTCACCTCCATTTGTTCCTCCCCCTTTATCCACATGCAAATGTGGGACTCCCTGCCTCAGCATCGCCGGCCTGGCCCTCCAGCCCTTCGCCTCCCCACTAGTCCTTTCCACCCTGGCTGCCCATCTCCACCCCTCCTTGGGCTGGATGAATGTTGTTTCATTAATGCCTTGGTTGTCAGACTTCCATACAGTTAGATTTTCTGGCAGTTCTGGTTGGTTTTGTTTTTAAATTTGTCGTCCTTTTGGTTTTGTTTGTGCGAGGAGACAAAGTGAATCTACCTATGCCTCCATCCTAAACTTAAAAATTCTTTACAAAAATTTTATGAGGTAGATTCTTAATATACGCCATCATTACACAAGCAAGGAAAGTGTAGTTTAAAGAAGATTAAATTACTGGATCAAGATAAAATTAGCCAGTAAGTAGCAGGATGAAAATTTAAACTAGGGTCTCTTTTGCACCCATTATGACTCAAGAGTAGAGAAAGGTTAGAGTCAAATAAGCAAAGGATTAGAAAGAGTTAATGCAAAAGGAACTAAACTAAATGAGATTAGGAGGATTGTGGTGAACTAACTGTGACATGATAAATGGTAACGGAACAGTTAATATGGATCAAACACCGGGAATAGATAGGTGATTTAAAACACGGTGTTTGATCTCAAGGAAGAAAATATTGGTATACAGTGTTGAGTATTATAGTAAAAATATTTACAAAGAATAGTAGTGGCATAGAGAAGGAATACATTAACTCTGTTTTGGGGAGAGATAGGGAAATCTTTGGTGAGAAAGTACCATGACTGAGTCTTGAAGAATGAGTATGGTGAGTGTTTTAGGGCAAAGAAGCAACATGTGCAAAGGCTCATATCCTTGAAATAGAATGGTTTTTTGGGTGGTAACTGAGAAGCTTGTATGGCTGTAGCATTAGTTGAACAGTTTTGAGGTTGAAGGCATGCTCACAAAGAGGTCACAGAAGGCTTTTTATTGCACAGAAAATGAAAATTCTAAGTTTATTTTCTTTTCCTCCAAATATTTCTTGTCTCCAAGATTAAAATAGGTTGTTTTTGGTGTTTTCCCACTTGAGACTTTAATTGTTGGGTCTGTCCAAAAATTCTTCATTCTTTCTCTGGCAATGTATAATTAGTCTTAGAGATTATCTTAATCAGAATTTTTTTTAAGTGGGCACACAATGCAGTATACATATCATATGTCATAGAAATGTACACTTGAAACCTATATAACCTTATTAACCAATGTCACCCTAATGAATTTAGTTAGAAAAAAATCATTTTGGTACTTGCCTTTATTTTCAGGGTTAAAATTTTGTATTTTCTTTTATCAGTATTCAGTTTTAATCAGCTTAACAAACATTTATTGAACATCTGCTATGTGCACAGTTGTAAAGTATAGGAAATGAAAAAGGTCAGTGAGACAGAATGCTCTTCTCCGGGAGCTTAAGCTCAAGTAGAGGGGCTTAACACAGGAAATGTCATCATACAAGGACTTCAGAAGTATAAGCTGCTAGGGTGCTTAAACAAGGAGAATGTACATATCACTGAGGGTGAGAAATGAAGGGTGTTGAGAAACGTAGAGTGGGAAGATGAATAAAATAATAAAGTTGTTATTTGAAATGGTACTTAACTGAAAGGGTAGATTTTTGAGAGGTAGAAGTTTTAATAAGATTTGGGGAAAAATTAGCAAACAAAGTAAGTCATGAAGGTAGAAATACTATTTGGGGGTTTATTTAAGGGGCCTATTTTGTTAAAATTTAGGGTAGTTTCAGTGCAGGGCATTATAAAAAGATGCTTTTATATAACATGTTTCACAATACTGTCATGGTAAGTGGTGTTTTCTCCATTTCTAAGCTCAGAAAAAAGCTTGCTCAAGATTCCAGTTAGTAAGTGATACAGCTGGAATTTGAACTCAAAGTCTGATCCAAGGTCTGTACTGTTTTCAGTGGTCTATACCGTAAGCCAGGAAAGGAAGGACAAGGACATTCTAGAGAGCTGTACATTCTAAGCAGAATATTTATCTTAATTTGAGAGGCAATGAAGAGCCACCTTTGGCTCTTGAGCAATAGCATCATGTGATTGCAGCTGTGTTTTTCAAGAAGATTAGACTGGATGGGTGGAAGCAGGACAGATTGGATTAGTAAGAAACTAGTTTAGAGGGTGGTGAAGGCTCAAGCATAACATAATAGGCCTGTACTAGCTAGCACATGAATAGTAAAAATGGAAAGTGTTGGCAGAAAAGACCTGATGATAAGGCAGAAAAGATCTTAAGGATTTGGTGTGGGAATCTTTTTTTTTCTTTTTAAATTACAGAGATGTACAACATCATCAGGAGTATAACCTCATGATTAGATATTAATATAACTTACAAAGTGATCACCCCCATAAATCTAGTATCCATCTTACACCATATATAGTTATTACAATATTACTGACTGTATTCTCTGTGCTGTAGTTTACATCTCTGTGACTATTCTATAAATACAAATTGGTACTTCTAAATCCCTTCACATTTTTCACCCATTCCCTGCCCCGCCCCGCCCCTCGCTGCAACCTTTCTCCCATCTGGCAACCATCAAAATGTTTTCTGTGTCTATGAGTCTGTTTCTGTTTTGCTTATTTATTTTGGTTTTTAGAATTTGATGTGGGAATCTTTTAAGAAGGAATTTTTATTAGGTAAAATGTATATAACACAGTTAACCATTTGAAGGTATACAATTCAGTGGTATTTAGTACATTAACAATGATGTGCAACCATCACATTTGTCTAATTGCAAAACATTTTCATTACCCAAAAAAGAAACACTTCCCTATTAGGCAGTCACTCCCTATTACCCCTTTTCTTCAGCCCTTAGCAACCACTAATCTGTTTTCTGTCAGTATGGGTTCACGTATCCTGCCTATTTCGTATAAATGTGAGCTTTATATAGTATGTGGCCTTTTGTGTCTTTTTCTTTAACTTAACATACTGTTTTTGAGGTTCATCCATGTTGTAGCATGTATCACTACTTCGTCCCTTTTATGGTAGAAAATGTTGCATTATGCAAATGAACCACTTTATTTATCCATTCACTTGTTGATGGACATTTAGGTTGTTTCTACTTTTTGGTCATTGTGAATCATGAAAGTGTGAAGTCTTGTGTACAAATATTTGTTTGAATACCTTTTTTAGTTCTTTTGGGTATATACCTGGAGTGGAATTACTGCATCATATGGTAATTCTGTATTTAACATCTTGAAGAATGATCAAACTGTTTTCCACAGCAGTCGTACCATTTTACATTTTGACCAGCAGTGTAAGAGGAGTTCCAGTTTCTCTGTATCCTCGGCAATACTTGTTATTTTCTTTTTATTTGGTTTGGTTTGGTTTTATTATTGCCATCCAGTAGGTGTGAAGTGGTATCTCATTGTGGTTTTGATTTGCATTTTCCTAATGCCTGATGATGTTGAGCATCTTTTCATGTGCATTTGGGGCATTTATGTATATTCATTGGAGAAATGTTTATTTCAAATCCTTTGCCCATTTTTGAAATAGGATGTTTCTCTTTTTTGTTGTTGAGCTCTAAGAATTCTTTATAATCCTTATCAGAATTTAATTTGCAGATATTCTTTCCTAATTCTGTAGGTTGTCTTTTCACTTTTTTAAGTGTTCTTTGCACATTTTTTAAATTTTATTTTAATGAAGTAAAGTATATCTTTTTTTGTTTGTTTGTGCTTTTGGTGTCAGTCTTAAGAATTCATTGCTGCATCCAAGCTCATGAAGGCTTTACCCTGCGTTTTCTTCTGAGAATTTTAAAGTTTTATTTTATTTTATTTTTTAAAGATTTTATTTATTTTTAGACAGAAGGGAATGGAGGGAGAAAGAGATGGGGAGAAACATCAATGTGTGGTTGCATCTCACGTGGCCCCCCTGGGGACCTGGCCTAAAGTTTTAACTAGTATATTTGTGTCATTCATCCATTTTGAGTTAAATTTTCAATGTGCAGTGAAGTAGGAGTCCAACTTCATTATTTTGCATGTGGGTATCCAGTGTCCCAGCACTATTTGTTGAAGAGACTATTGTATTTCCGATTAAATGGCATTTGCCTCTTTGTTGAAAAATCAGTTGACCATATATGTATGGGTATATTTCAGGGATCAGTTCTATTCCATTGGTCTATATGTCTGTCCTTTTATGCTAGTACCACACTGATTTGATTATTATGGCTTTGTATTATGTTTTAAAATTGAGAAGTATGAGTCCTCAAACTTCATTTTTATTTTTCAATATTGTTTTGGCTATTGTGGGTCCCTTGCAATTCCATATAAATTTTAGGATAATCCTTTTTGATTTCTGTAAAAAGGGGGTGTTGTAACTTTAAGGATTGCATTGAATGTGTGGGACCACTTTGGATACTGTTGCCATCTAAAAATATTGTCTTTAAATCTATAAGCACAGAATATATTTCCATTTATTTATGTCTTTAATTTCTTTTAGCAGTTTTTTGTAGTGTTCAATGTACAAGTCTTATACCTCTGTGATTACATTTATTCCTTCATGTTTTATTCTTCTTAATGCTATAAGTGGAATTGTTTTCTTAATTTCCTCTCAGCTTGTTCACCACTGGAGTATAGAAGTACAACTGATTTTTGTGTGTTGATCTTGAATATTGCAACTTTGCTAAATTCATTTATTAGTTTGAATTTCTTGTGGGTTCTTTAGGATTTTCTGTGCATAAAATCATGTCATCTGTGAATGAGAATTATTTTACTTCTTTCTTTTCTGCTTGGATATCTTTTATTTCTTTTTCTTTCCTAATTGCTCTGGCTATCACATCCAGTGCATTGTTGAGTAGAAGTGGTGAAAGAGGGTAACCATGTTTTGTTCCTAATCTTAGGGGGAAATTTTTCAGTCTTTTCACTATAGAATGTAAACTGTGGATTTTTCATAAATGTCCTTTAAGGAAAATTCTTTCTATTCCTAATTTTCTGACTCTCTTTATCATAGATTTTTGTCCAGTGTTTTTTCTGTATCAATTGAGATAATTGTGTGGGGTTTTATTCCTTTTTATTCTGTTAATGTGATATATAACATTGATTTTCATATGTTGACCCTCCTTTTTTTCAGACAAATCTCACTTGGTCATGATGTACAATTCTGTTAATATGCTGCTAGTATATTCAGTTTTCTAGTATAGATAATCCTTATTTTTTGTAGATTCCATATTTGTGAATTTGACTACTTGATAAAATTTATTTATAAGCCCCAGATTGATACTCATGATGCTTTAGGGGTCATGTGCAGAGTGACAAAAATCGTGAGTTGCCTGATGTACATGTTGCCAGTTGAGGTTGAACAAGATTATACTCTGCCTTCTTATTTCAGCTTTTATACTGTAAATTGGTGTTCTTTTCACAGTCTGCTTATTTAGTGCCATGTTTCTGCATTTTTGTCCTTTTGGGGGTGATTTTGCTGTTTAACATGGCTCCACGCATAGTGCTAAAGTGTTGTCTAGTGTTATTAGCCTAAAAAACAAAACAAAGCCCTGGCTGGTGTAGCTCAGTGGATTGAGCGCGGGCTGGAAACCAAAGGGTCCCGGTTCGATTCCCAGTCAGGGCACGTACCTGGGTTGCAGATCAGGTCCCCAGTGAGGGCTGTGTGAGGAGCAACCATACATTACTGTTTCTCTCCGTCTCTGTCTCCCTCCCTTCCCCTCTCTCTAAAGATAAATAAATAAAATCTTAAAAAAAAAAATCAGTTCTTTAGGGAGAGGTGGAAAAAAAAAATTAAAAAAAAAACAAAACGAAAAAAAAACAAAACAGGGACTTCTGTCCAAGATGGAGGCGTAGGTAGACACACTGTGCCTCCTCACACAACCAAAAAAAGGACAACAACAAATTTAAAAACAAAAACCAACCAGAACTGACAGAAAATTGAACTGTATGGAGGTCCGACAACCAAGGAGTTAAAGAAACATTCATCTAGACCAGTAGGAGGGGCAGCCGGGTGGAGAGGACTTGTAGCTAGGCAGTGGCTGGAGGACCAGGGCGGGCAAGGCAGTGGCTGGTGGACAGGGCGGTCCCACATTCGAGTGCAGATAACTGGGAGGAACAACTGAGGACCAAGACAGACCTCGCAACCCAGGGTTCCAGTGTGGGGAAATAAAGCCTCAAAGCCTCTGACTGAAAACACCTGTGGGGGTTGAGGTGGCAGTGGGAGAAACTCCCAGCCTCACAGGACAGTTAGTTGGAGAGACCCACAGGGTCCTAGAACGTACACAAACCCACCCACTGGGAATCGGCACCGGAAGGGCCTAGTTTGATTGTGGGTAGCGGGGGAAGTGACTGAAAACCAGCAGAGAGCAGAGGAAGTGGCACTGTTCCCTCTCGGACCCCTCCCCCACATACAGAGTCAGAACGCAGGGGTGTGGGTTGCCCTGCCATGGTGAACATCTAAGGCTTCGCCCCTTATATGTAAAAGGCTCACCAAGACAAAAAAAAAATGGCCCAAATGAAAGAATAGTTCAAAGTTCCAGAAAAAATACAATTACGCGATGAAGAGACAGCCAGCCTATCTGATACACAGTTCAAAACACTAGTTATCAGGATGCTCCAGGAACTCTCTGGGTACTTCAACAGCATAAAAAAGACCCAGGCAGCAATGAAGGTTGCATTATGTGAAACAAAGAAAAATATACGGGGAACCAACAGTGAAGGGAAGGAAACCAGGGCTCAAATCAATGGTTTGGAGCAGAAGGAAAAATAAACATTCAACCAGAACAGAATGAAGAAACAAGAATTCAAAAAAATGAGGAGAGGCTTAGGAACCTCCAGGATATCTTTAAACATTCCAACATCTGAATCATAGGGGTACCAGAAGGAGAAGAGGAGGCCAAGAAATTGAAAACTTATTTGAACAAATGATGAAGGAGAACCTCCCCAATTTGTCAAAGGAAATAGACTTTCAGGAAGTCCAGGAAACACTGTCCCAGAGAAGTTGGACCCACGGAAGCACACACCCAGTCACATCATAATTACATTACCCAAGATGAAACATAAGGAGAGAATCTGAAAAGCAGCAAGAGAAATGGCAACAGTTACATACAAAGGAGTTCCCATAAGACTCTCAGCTGATTTCTCAAAAGAAACCTTGCAGACAAGAAAGGGCTGGAAAGAAGTATCTGAAGTCATGAAAGGCAAGGACCTATATCCAAGATTACTCTATCAGCAAAGCTATCATTTAGAATGGAAGGGCAGATAAAGTGCTTCTCAGATAAGGTCAGGTTAAAGGAGTTCATTATTTCCCAGCCCTTATTATATGAAATGTTAAGGAAACTTATCTAAGAAAATGAAGATCAAAAACATGAACAGTAAAATGACAACAAACTCACAACTATTAACAACTGAACCTTAAAAAAGAAGAACAGAATCACAGAAATGGAGATCACATGGAGTGTTATCTGTGGGGAAGTGGGAGGGGGAAAAAGGGAGAAAAGGTACAGAGAATAAGTAGCATAAATGGTAGGTAGAAAACAGACAGGGGGAGATTAAGAATAGTATAGGAAATGGAGAAGCCAAAGAATTTACATATGTATGACCCATGGGCATGAACTAAAGGAGGAGGGGGGAAATGCAGGTGGGAAGTGGTGTGCAGGGTGGAGAGGAATAAAGGGAGGAAAATGGGATAACTCTAATAGCATAATCAATAAAAATTATTTAAAAACAAAACAACTGATTTGCCTTATAAAAAATACACGTTAGATAAGCTTCATTCAGGCATGAGTTCAATGTTAATGAATTAACAATTTATATTATAGTATCTTTAAAGAGAAACATATAAAACAAGTTTTTATGATTGTTGAACAAAAATGTGAACAGAGGCTTATAGGACCTATCCCTGTATTTTTCCTAGGAGTAATGGTTCAGTATTTGCATATTCAGTCATTCATGGTGACTTTATAGAACATAACTACCATGAATAACAATAATCGACTATTTGGTTGAGGATTTTTACATCCATATTTATATTTATGAGGGATATCGGTCAGTAGTTTTCTTGTGATGTCTTTATCTGGCTTTAGTATGAGGGTAATGCTGGCCTCATAGGATAAGTTAGGAGGTGTTTGCTCCTTTTTTTGTGAAATTTTGAGAGGGAAATGTTTGGTAGAATTCACAAGTTGAGTTATCTGTCTGGTCTTGGACTTTTCCTTGTTGAGAAGTTTCTGGTTACTGATTCAATCTTTTACTTGTTACAAATTTTCTGTTTCTTTTTCAGTCAGTTTTGGTAGTTTGTGTGTTTCTAGCAGTTTGTTCTGTGATCTAATTTATTGGCTTGTAGTTACTTACAGGTCTTATTCTTTTATTTCCATAAAGTCTTTAGTAATGTCTCCATTTCTAGTTTTACTAATTTGAGTTCTTTCTTTTTTCTTGGTCAGTCTAACTAAAGATTTGTCAATTGCTGATACTTTCCAAGACCAACTTTTGGTTTCATTGATTTTTTTTGTTTGTTTTTATATTCTCTCTGTGTTTATCTCTGCTCTAATCTTTTTTTGTTGTTGTTGTTGAAGATTTTATTTTCAGAGAGAGGGGAAGGGAGGGAGACAGGGAGAGAAACATCGATATGTGGTTGCTTATGATGTGCCCCCTACTAGGGACCTGGCCCACAACCCAGGAATGTGCCCTGACTGGGAATTGAACCTGGGACCCACTGAGCCACACCAGCCAGTGCTTCTCTAATCTTTATTATTTCCTTCCTTCTGCTAGCTTCCTTTCTGTTCACTTGATCTTTTTCTAGTTCCTCAAGGCATGATGTTAGATTGTTGATTTGAGATTGATTTTCTTTTTCAATGCAGACTTTTAGAGTTAGAAATTCCCCTCTCAGCTCTGCTTTGCTGTAGCCTATAGGTTGTTATGTTATGTTTTCATTTTCACTTTTCTTAAAGTATTTTGTAATCTCAATTGTATTTCTTCTTTGACCTATCAGTTGTTTGAGTGTGTTGATTTCCATATACGAGGGTGGTGGCAAAAAAATAGAATTTATTTATTAAAAATTGTATATTCTTACATGCGTAAATTTTATTTACCTTCAAAGTATTCTCCATTTGATGCAGTACACCTATCAAGACATTTTTTCCACTGCTCATATTAGTTTTTGAACTCACTGATCTTGATGCCTGTTAGTTGCTTCTGCTGTTTTTGTTTCACCTCTTCTACATCAGCAACACATTTCTCTTTGAAGATTTTTTTCATCTGGGGAAACAACAAAAATAAAACAGTCTCTCAAGGCAAGATCGTGTGAATAGGGAGGGTAAGGCACGGGGGTCATGCTATCTTTGGTCAAAAACTGCTGAATACTTGGTGCAATGTGGGCAGGTGTGCTCGTAAATCACTCATCATGAAATGGGTAAATGAACTGAAAGAGCCTTCAGAAAAATTTGCTGAATCTGTACCCAGCCTCTCACAACTATGCCAGCTGGTACACTGATACAAATAGGTTCCTAGAATACTAACTTAGCAGGGGAAGCCTGTACTACAAGGGGCCCACCCTCCAGAAGGTAATTCTGTTTTTTGGGGTAGGGGTTCCCCCTTGTATTAGTGAATTTTTAAATGTTCCTTTCTGTTATTGATTTCTTTTTTCATTTCATGTGGTTAGAGATTTTATGTGATCTCAGTCTCTTTAAATTTATTGGGCCTTAACCTATATTTTATTTTGAGAGTATTTTATGTGCACTGGAGAAAAATGTGTATTCTGCTATTGTATACCATATACATCTCTTATATACCGTATGTATATAACAGATACATGTAACCTATATACAGATGTATATATTATATACATCTGTTAGCTCTAGTTGTTTTAAGTCCTCTATTTCCTTAATCTCTTGTCTAGTTCTATCCATTCATGAGAGTAAGGTGCTAAAGTCTCTTAATTATATTGTAGGAATGTCAGTTTTTCCTTTTAATTCTGTCAATGTTTGCTTTATATGTCTTTGGGCTCTATTGTGGTTGTGTATATAATTATAATTATTACATCTTCTTGATGGGCTGACTCTTTTAACAATGTGTAATGTCCTTCATTGTCTCCTGTAACAAGTTTTGTCTTAGAGTCTGTTGTCTGATATAAATATAACCATCCCAGCTCTCTTTTAGTTAGTCTTTATGGCATCTCTTTATATCTTTTTCCATTCTTTCACTTTCAAACCTGATTGCATCTTTGGTTCTAAACTGTCTTGTAGATAGCATAGAGTTGTATTATGTTTTAATCTATTCTGCTTTTTAATCCAACATTCTAATCCATTTAGATTTAAAATAATTACTATTAAGAAAAGCCTTTTGGCCCTGGTGGTGTAGCTCAGTGGATTGAGTGCGGGCTGGGAACCAGAGGGTCCCGGTTCGATTCCCAGTCAGGGCACATGCCTGGGTTGCAGGCCAGCTCCCCAGTGAGGGCCACGTGAGAGGCAACCATACATTGCTGTTTCTCTCTCTTTCTCCCTCCCTTCCCCTCTCTCTAAAAATAAATAAATCTTTAAAAAAAAAAAGAAAAGCCTTTTGCTATTTTGCTACTTATTTTCTGTGTGTTTTACACCTTTACCCTCTTTCATTTCTTTATTACTGCCTTCTTTTGTAAGTTATATTTTTCTGATGTACCACTTTGTTCCTCTTCTAATTTTTATGTATATATATATATATATATATAAAGTTTTTCCTTATTGATTATCCTGGGAATTATAACTTAAATTTTAACAGTCAGGTTTGAATTAATAAAGAATTTTGCTTTAATGGTATTTAAAACTCTTCTTCTTTACAGTTCTATCTTTATACATTATGCGCCCATTAACCTAGATTTGAAATTATTATTTTATACATTCGCATATTAAATCATATGGGAAAAAAGAGGACTTATAAGCCAAAAATGTAATACTACTGGCTTTTATATTTACATATGTAGCTACCTTTATCATTGTTCTTTACTTCCTCATGTTTTTCAAGTTACTGTTTAGTGTCCTTTCCTTTCAACCTGGAAGACTTTTTTTGGTATAACATTACTTATAACAAAGGTCTAATGTAACAAACTCCTCCAGTTTTTGTTTATCTAGGAGTATCTTAATTTTTTCTTTAGGTTTAAAGGATAATTTTGATGGATATAAAATTTTTTATTGATTTTTTTTCATATTCTACCCCTCTGTAGGGTTTATTGTTGCTTCTTACTGTGTGTTGTTATTATTTGCTTGTTAAATAATTTTTCTAGACTATTTTTGTAAAGTCTATTCTCTGTCATGTGTGGCTACTGAAGTCCATTCTGTTTCGTTATTGATCAGCTAGTGTTTTGACAATTTCCTTAAACATCTGGAACCAAAAGAAAAGGGAAAAAAATATTCTTTCAACACTTAGCCAGGCCATTTGTAACTCTTCCTTAGTCTTCACTTACTGCTTCTTCAAACCATGAAGGTCAACCAAAGGTAAGAACTTAGGGTCTTCTCAGGCCTTTCCTGAACTTGTGCCCAGCCCCAGCTATGTCTGTGGCAGTCCTGATTCTCTGGTATACACAGGATCTTTTAAAAGCCTGGCTTTGTCTGGTATGGCTCAGTGGATTGAGTGCCAGCCTGGGAACCAAAAGGTTGCAGGTTCTATTCCCAGTCAGGGCACATGCCTGGTTTGCAGGCCAGGTCCCCAGTTGAAGGCACAAGAGAGGCAACCACACATTGATGTTTGTCTCCTTCTTTTCCTCCCTTTGCCTCTCTCTAGAAATAAATAAATAAAATCTTTAAAAAATAAAAGTCCTTATTACCAGATACAGCCTTGCCTATACTCTTCTTTCCTAGGGTTTTCAGTGTTTGTTCCTTGTCCCAATTGTTCCTTGCCCGAGGCTGCTGTATCAATTAAATGATTTCAGCAGAGATGCGCTAACCCTGGAATGCTCCAAAGTCAGGTTAACCACGGCAAGCCATTGTGCTGGTCCTTCAGGTAGCGGAGATAGGTTGAAACCCACAATTACAATTCTTTGAGAATAAGATCTGTGGTGTTCCTTCTGCCATTAGGAATTCAGATTATTGTTCTCACAGCCACTGCCGATTTGGGGTATAAGTGATGGTTGGCAGGCAACATAAAATGCCACAACTTTCTTTTTTCACTAAGTCTTGCCCTAGTTTTTGTGAGTTTTTTTACTAGATTTCAGAGTTCTGCAAAAATTGATTCTGACAGTATTTGCCAGGTCATTAGTTACTCTTTTTAGGAGGTTGGTGGGCTAGAGTTTTCTACCCTGTAAAAACCCCTGATGGGGATGATGATACGCCATTAACCAGAAGTAAGGAAATTGGGAGGGAGGGAGTTGATTTATGGATAATTTTATTTGAACATGGTATTTGTATTTGAGGTGTTGATGATAAAATTTGTAGATGTCTAGTGACTAAATGTCAAGTGTTTGAATTACCAAAAGCTTAGAGCTACAAAGAGAACTTGGAACCTTCTATACAGAAGTTACAAAGAATGGAAAGTGTGTGATTTCCTTGAAGTGAAGGGGAAGTCTAAGCATAGCATCTTAGGAAACATTTTCAGACAAGGAATCATTTAACTTATTCCACATTCACTTTGTTCCTACTACTAATGTAGGTACTAGTAAGCACTGGAGATAAAAGGTAATAGAACCAGTTTTCTGCCCTCAAGAAGCTTGTTCTCTTAGTAAGGAGATAGACAAGTAAACAAATAGAATGCAATTTTATAACAAGATTGAGAGGATCTTAGACAAAGACACACAAGAATATTTAAACAGGTCAGTAGGGAAAACAGGAGGAGTTAAAGGGGAAAATGATGGAGAAAATAATCAGATATTGATTGCTACATAGAGTTTGAAAAGACTGAGTACTCTAAAAGATACTGATTGGCACTGAGGAGATGACACACTTTCAAAAGAATGGTTTAAATTGAGTAGTTTTGATGTGGAGATAGGTGACCATATTATAAGGAGTTAGGAGTGAGTGGTGAAAAAGTTGAAGGAAAAAGGGAAGACAGCTTTTTTATATTATTTTAATATATTTTATTGATTAAGCTATTACAGTTGTCCCATTTCTCCCCCTTTATTCCCCTCCACCCCGCATATCCCTCCCCCCCCGCCACTTTCCACCCCTTTAGTTCTTGTCCATGAGTCATACACATGAGTTCTTTGGCTTCTACATTTCCTATACTGTTCTTAACCTCCCCCTGTCTATTTTCTATCATTTATGCTACTTATTCTCTGTACCTTTTCCCCCTCTTTCCCCCTCCCACTCCCCTGTTGATAACCCTCCATGTCTTTATATAAATCCCTTTAACATTTCATATAATAAAAGCTAGGCGATGATGAACTCTTTGAACTTGACCTTATCTGTGAAGCATTTTATCTGCCCTTCCATACTAAATGAAAGTTTTGCTGGATAGAGGAATCTTGGATGTAGGTCCTTGCCTTTCATGACTTGGTAAACTTCTTTTCAGCCCCTTCTTGCCTGAGAGGTCTCTTTTGAGAAATCAGCTGACAGTCTTATGGGAATTCCTTTGTAGGTAACTGTCTCCTTTTCTCTTGCTGCTTCTAGGATTCTCTCCTTATTTTTAATCTTGGGTAATATAATTATGATGTGTCTTGGTGTGTTCCTCTTTGGGTCCAACTTCTTTGGGACTCTCTGAGCTTCCAGGACTTCCTGGAAGTCTACTTCCTTTGCCAGATTGGGGAAGTTCTCTTTCATTATTTGTTCAAATAAGTTTTCAATCCCTTGGTCTTCCTCTTCTCCTTCTGGCACCCCTATAATTCAGATGTTGGAACGTTTAAAGATGTCCTGGAGGCTCCTAAGCCTTTCATGTTTTTGAATTCTTGTTTTTTCATTCTCTTCTGGTTGAATGTTTTTTTCTTCCTTCTTGTCCACACTGTTGTTTTGAGTCCCAGTTTCCTTCCCATCCCTATTGGTTCCCTGCACATTTCACCTCATTTTCTTTAGTGTATCCTTCTTTTGTTCATCTGCTGTGAGAACAAATTCAACCAAATCTGTGAGCATCCTGATTACCAGTGTTTTGAACTGTGCATCTGATAGGTTGGCTGTCTCTTCGTGGCTTAGTTGTATTTTTTCTGGAGTTTTGATCTGCTCTTTCATTTGGGCCATTTTTTTTTCTCTTGGTGTGCCTGTTACATATAAGGGGCAGAGCCTTAGGTGTTCACCAGGGCGGGGTAACCCTTGCTGCTGCGTCGTGACGCCGTTTGTGGGGAATAGGTCTGAGAGGGCACAGTGGCACTTGCGCTGCTCTCTGCCGGCTTTCAGTTACTTCCCCTGATACCCACAAGCAAATTGGGCCCTTCTGGTGCTGATTCCCACATAGGCGGGCTTGTTCTAGCACCCTGTGGGTCTCTCCAACAAACTCCCCTGTGAGGCTGGGAATTCCTCCCGCTGCTGCCTCAACCCCCACGTATGTTTTCAATCGGTGGTTTGAGGTTTTATTTACCCGTGCTGGAGCCCTGGGCTGCACAGTCTGCTCTGGTCCTCAGTTTTTTTCTCCCGGTTTATCTGCGCGCAAATGTGGGACTGTCCACTCCACCGGCCTCGGTCCTGCTGTGTCTGGGTCCACCTGCTGCGGTCCCCCCAGCTTGCGGCAGTGTTGTGCGCATTGCTTCACAAACCTCTGTCTTGCCACGCACCCAGCTCCGCTCCGCTTACCAGTTTGGATGAACATGTCTTTAACTCTTTGGTTGTCAGACTTCCATAAAGTTCAATTTTCTGTCAGTTCTGGTTGTTTTTTGTTTTTAAATTGTGTTGTCCGTCTTTTGGTTGTGCAAGGAGGCACAGCATGTCTACCTACACCTCCATCTTGGCCGGAAGTCTGAAGACAACTTTTTAAATAACAGCGTATTTTAAAGGGAGTAGTGGAGGTGAAGTAACTTTATTTTAAAGTAGAAGCGATCTGAGTGTCAATTTTAGAAAATAGAAGGAATTGAGTAAAAAGGAAACAAGGATGGCCAGAGTCATAAAAGAGGCAGTAAAGATGGTATTAAGAACCTAAAAGGGTAGAAACATGGGTGAAAAGAGTGAGAATAACGAGAAAGTTTTGAGAGAGAGAATGTATTTGAGAAATCTTACGTAGGAATAGTTGTCTTGGTTAAAATAGAACACAAAATCACGTGCTGAGAAATGAGTAATTGTGCCCTTGTCGGGTGCTCCGTTGGTTGGAGCGTCGTCCTGTGCTCCAAAAGGTTGCAGGTTCAGTCCCCTGTCAGGGCACCTATAGGAGACAGCCAGTCGATGCTTCTCTCTCACATCAATGTTTCTTTCTCTTCTCCATCCCTTACCCTCCCCTCCCTAAAAACAATAAACATATCCTCAACTGAGGATTAAAATTAAATAAAAGATAAAAACAAATGAGCAGTGGTGAAAATGCTTGGCTAGTGATGATGTTGCATACATCTATGATGATACTACCAATTGGTGATTTTCTCTTATTTTTCAACAAGTATATATTAAACATCTATTGTGAGATGCTTAGGATTATATACATGAACAAACTAAATAAAAAATTCCTTGTTGAGCTTACATGTGAATGGAGTAAGGGAGGCAAACAAATACTATATCATTTTTAAAAAACATATGAAATATAGCCCTGGCTGGTGTAGCTCAGTGGATTGAGCGCGGGCTGGGAACCAGAGGGTCCCGGTTCGATTCCCCGTCGGGGCACATGCCTGGGTTGCGGGCCGGGTCCCCAGTGGGGGCCATGTGAGGGGCAACCATACATTGCTGTTTCTCTCCCTCTCTGTCTTCCTCCCTTCCCCTCTCTCTAAAATGAATAAATAAAATCTTTAAAAAAAAAAAAACATATGAAATAAATAGAGCAACCTGGGTCTTGGAAGTAAGAAAGCAAATGAGAGTATTACTCAGACAAAACTACAGTTTTATATTGCGTATATCAAGTTGTAAGTTGTCATTGTTTATTTCTATACAACTAATTATAAAATCTGAATTTAAAAAATAAGATGGGTTTGGTGGACCTATTATGTACTTGGATTGTAGATATGAAGGAAATAATTTATTTACATTTAAGATAAAATTTGTTAGTTTAGGACAACTTTATAATTATGTGGTTACTAAGGGCTTTTGACAAGGAAGAAAGATGAGAAGGTGAACTGTCAAGAGTAACTACAGTTGAGCCCTAGCTGGTGTAGCTCAGTGGATTGAGCGCAGGCTGGGAACCAAAGGGTCCCGGTTCGATTCCCAGTCAGGGCATATGCCTGGGTTGTGGGCCAGGTCCCCAATGAGGGCCATGTGAGAGGCAACCATACATTGCTGTTTCTCTCCTTCTCTTTCTCCTTCCCTTCCCCTCTCTCTAAAAATAAATAAATAAAATCTTAAAAAAAAAAAAAAGAGTAACTACAGTTGAGTGTTTGGTTATACAAAGAGAATTGGTAACGTGGGTGTGCAAAAGATACAAATTTCTAGTTATAAAATAAATTAGTCATGAGAATGGAAGGAGGGGAGGGAAGGAGGAGAAAGAAAAAAGAAAGAAATCTATTTAAGGCTTGAAAGAACTAGAGTTGAAGATTTTTTTTAAAATAATAAATTGTTTTTTTTAGCTTATCATTGTTTTGTATTCTCTTCTCATTATTATTATTATTATTATTTTTCCAATCTGAACAGGCATTGGAAAAGTCAAAAGAAAACCCAGTGTGCCAGATTCTGCGTCTCCTGCTGATGATAGCTCTGTTGACCTAGGGGAACGTCTCTATGACCTCAACATGCCTGCATATGTGAAATTTAACTACATGGCAGAGAGAGAGGATGAATTATCATTGATAAAAGGGACAAAGGTGATCGTCATGGAGAAATGCAGTGATGGGTGGTGGCGAGGTAGCTACAATGGACAAGTTGGATGGTTCCCTTCAAACTATGTAACTGAGGAAGGTGACAGTCCTTTGGGTGACCATGTGGGTTCTCTGTCAGAGAAATTAGCAGCAGTCGTCAATAACCTAAATACTGGGCAAGTGTTGCATGTGGTACAAGCTCTTTACCCATTCAGCTCTTCCAATGACGAAGAACTTAATTTTGAGAAAGGAGATGTAATGGATGTTATTGAAAAACCTGAAAATGACCCTGAATGGTGGAAATGCAGGAAGATCAATGGAATGGTTGGTCTGGTGCCAAAAAACTATGTTACCATTATGCAGAATAATCCTTTAACCTCAGGTTTGGAGCCATCACCTCCACAGTGTGATTATATTAGGCCTTCACTCACTGGAAAGTTTGCTGGCAATCCTTGGTATTATGGGAAGGTCACCAGGCATCAAGCAGAAATGGCATTAAATGAAAGAGGGCACGAAGGTGATTTCCTCATTCGTGATAGTGAGTCTTCGGTAAGTTGGTTTTCAAATGGAAATAAAAATAAATCTCTGGGTATTGAAAAAATAAATAGAAAATTGGAGCAGTTAAGTGGCTTCCCCATAAGTGTTCTGAAGCTAAAGTCAATGTTCTTTCCAACTTACTTTGTTTTGAATAAAATATAGCCCTAGCAGTGATACTATACTGGATTATTTAGCCTTGTCTAGTTCTATTGGTTTTTTATTCCTGAAATATTTTATGTTGCATTAAACTGAAAAACAGGGATATGTAACATTGGCTTCTTCACTGAGAGAGAGTATGAACAGCGCAGTAGACTAAACTGGGAAAACATTTCTTGAATTGCATATCAGATGCACTGTCACCCATATAATAAGGAAATTTTTAAATTTTAAAAGTTGATATTTAATGTTTTCATAAATTGCTTGTTTTGAAGTTGGAATACACATTTATGCACCTAAAAACCTTTTTTTTTAACATTCACAGTATTTAAAATGCATTTGTGATAAAAGCTAAATTTTATTCTAATACTAATAAGACAGTAAGACTATAAAACCATAAAAAATAAGAAAATAGTTACATGGACTCTTTAGGTACTATATAGGATATTAGAATTTGATGATACTCATTTCCCCTAAAAAGTTGCCTTTATTTTTCCTTGATAAAGGATACCGCTGTGTTTTCACTTTTTAAATCATGATTAGTATTGGCTTTGTTTAAAAGCGTATTGGCTTTTAGTTGTACAAAAGTGAATGTGTGATTGTACAAAAGGTTGAAAGAAAGAAGAAAATCTCTCAAGTGGCATGTGTGTGTATGTGTGTGTAAGCAAGGGAGGGAGGGAGGAGAGAGGAGATACAGAGATTCACTGAACTGCCAATGTGAGGTTCAGGAAATGGGGCCTATATATGCGTGACACCCCAGGAAGAGCAGGTGATTGATGATAGGGAAGAGCAGATTTGTTTTCTGTTAGATGCCTTACCTGGCCCTGCTTTTCAGGAAAAACAGTGGGCAGAGGGGAAGGGAGTGACTTTGGAGTGGATGGCAAAGTAACTATACATATGAGATGTTTTCAAGAAGCCCACTGTTTGAAACTTTGGCTGTTAACTGTATAAAAATGGACTATTCAGAAGGTTAAAAAAAAAGTCTAATTAAGGAAGTTCAGGAAGTAGCTTTATTGCAGAATACTGTGTATTTTCTTGTGGCTAATTGAGCATAGAAAATAGCCAAAATATACCTCTGTTTTTAGCAGCAGAATTTTTGAAGTAGAGGTCTTAGGCATATTTTGTTTGAGCTGTACAATGTTTTTTAAAACATTTGAATATATTGTCAGTATTTAAATATTGGGAGATTTATTTTAAAAATTCAGATAGCAGACTTCCTTTTTAAAACTGGAAGTCCTGTCAACATTGAGCACATATTCCCACAAGGCAACAGCCAGTTAAGTGGCCACCTCCTTTAGCCTGGGACCTGTAACCATAAACCACAGGTGGCAAACAAGGCCCGCGGGCCGAATCCGGCCCTCCACCTTGTTTTATCCAGCCCAGTACCTTTTTTCTACCTGGCGGCAGCGCCAATCTCTCACTTAACTGTTAAGGGGTTAGTTACATTTATACAGTCCTAAAATTACATTTGGCCCTGTGAAGGCAACAGTGAGGCTGGTGTGGCCGCCAGTGAAAATGAGTTTGACACCCCTGCCGTAACCCCTAAGAGCAGGTGGTTGATAGGGAAGAGTAGCACTGTGGTTCCCTCTGCCTATCCACCCTGTCACTTGTTTACTTTTTTTTTTTTTTTTGTCTCGTTTAGGCATTTGAGTTTAAGACCTCTCATAAGTTTACATTATTTCACATTATTGTGTCTTTCGTCTTTGAGAATTCAGAATGTTATCTCAGCTACTCTGTAAGACAGCTGTTGGTTACTAACTGAAAAGGGGTGAATGTCTTGGATTCTCTTACGTGTTTCTCTAGTGGTCTGACTGGAGAGAAGATAATAGCTCTAGATGTGCTTCAGATGTTAAACTGAAGGATTTGCTGTGGTGTTAGGTAGAACATGTTAGTGAAGAGACTTCAGAGTCTGACTGGATTTGAACCCGGACTGTTAACTAGATGGATGATCTTGGACAATATAGCTTCTCTTGGCCTCAATTGCTCATTTTTAAAATGAGTTTGTTTTGAGGCATAAATAATTTAACATAATGCCTAGTACTAAGTAAGTGTTTACATTTTAGCTGTTGTTAGTTTAATATAAAAATGCTAATAGATGTCTTTCAGAATGTTTACCCTACGTGTTTTTTTCTTTTTTTAGCCAAATGATTTCTCAGTATCACTAAAAGCACAAGGGAAAAACAAGCATTTTAAAGTCCAGCTAAAAGAGACTGTCTACTGCATTGGGCAGCGTAAATTCAGCACCATGGAAGAACTTGTAGAACATTACAAAAAAGCACCAATTTTTACAAGTGAACAAGGAGAAAAATTGTATCTTATCAAGCATTTATCATGATACTGCTGACCAGAAGTGACTGTTGCACAGCTCTAATTCGTCATGTAACTGAAGACTGAAAAAGTATCAGTACAATCATGCTTGATTGGATATTGCTGTTTCTAACTCTACATGAGAATTGACTATAATACATAAGTATTTTTATTATAACTCAGCCCATACATATATATACTACATATGCAACCCATCTGCATAAGCAATTCCTTTTCCTTGGTCTTCTGTGTTATTGTTTTCTTTGCTGTTTTTCTCTTTGCTTCTAATATTAAGGTTTTATATTTTGAGAAAATGATGCAGAACAGAAATCTTTATATGGAAGAATTTCTTATATTGCCTTTTCTTTATTTCCTTGTAAGGACACCTTATTAGTCACTTCCTCAGTGGTTTCTCTTCATGTAAAATTATATCAATATATGGCATATGCTAAAATAAATTTCTTGGAGAGTGTTAATCTTTTTTGTGACTAAATAGCAATAATAAATGGAAAATTAGAAATTATTTTCGGGTACTTGTCACAAGCCATTATAAATATCAATCAGGTATGTTGTGTCTGCCATTATTTTAAAATATTCATTCATTGTCTTCACTGTAGTGCAAAACAAATGGGACATAGCTTAGAAAATATATCTTGTACAATTTGAATTTACAACTGCTAGAAACAAAAATATCTACATTTCTAAGAATTGTTTTATTTTTGGTCCTTCTTTCTCATCTAGTTATTCAAGAGAACAAAGCAGTGTTCAAACTGTAAATGGAGGCTCTAGTGTTATTTTACCAAAGCATCTTATATTAAGATATATCTGTGCCAATGTAAAAAGAAGCTATAGCCTAGTTTGGGTGAAGTAGGAGACAATGAGATACTTGGTTTCCCTTTACCCCTATCCCAAAATATCAGTAATTATCAGGCATAGTATTTCTACTATTTAAATTTCCTTCTTCCAGCTTTGAGTTTTGTTGACTGGGACACTAAAATTGATGTATACCTGAGGAAAAGATGGGACATGCTCATTTCTCTAGTTAGAGAAATGTACTTTTTAAATCTTACTTTTGCAACTGCTTCTGTTGTATTTTTATTTACCAAGCAGAAGTTTGTGTGTATGGACGCGAAGCTACTATAGAGTCTTGAATCTACTTCTGCAGGTCACAGAAGAAAACCATTGTATTTTATGATCACAGACTTTTCCTCCATTATTCTGTAGATTTAAATTTAAGCAAAGCAACCTTCAGTGTTTTAATTTAAAATACTTACCAAAACCACAAAACTTTTAAATAGTTGGAAGTCATATTTTTGAAAAATTTCCCAGTGCAGCCTAAGCAAATGAATGTTTCTATTCTTAATATGTTATAAGCAGATATTTAATACACCAGAACTACAGATGTCAAAATTGAAGTCACCCAATTCATGAAGTTTTTGGTTTTTTAAATTTAATTGTTTTATTTTAAATGGTTTTGTTTTAATTCTTTAAATCTTAAAATCATTTTTAAAAACTTAATGTTGCCACTGGGTGGCAGACCTGGCTTCTCCCAGTAAGCAACAGAAGTCAGCCGATATAAGACATTGATGTACAGTTTTTACATTTGCTTTTAAAGCCTTTTAATTTATATTTCTTTATCTTTCTAAGTCCCCCTTTTTTTTTAATTTTTTAAAATTACAGTGTACATTTAATATTATTTTGTATTAGTTTTCAGGTGTACAGCATAGTTAGTAGTTAGATATCAAGTCCCCCTTTAAGATGATTATTAGGTAAGTTTAATGGAAATAAAAGTCATGTATGCTTATCTTATTTTGCTATAAAATTACTTGAATATAAATTGAAGAAAACAGTTTTAAAGTGGTTACAAGTGATTAGATGGGAAGCATCTTTTTATTTAATTTTAAACATTTGATGAAGACTTCTTTATCCATTGCTTTGTTTTTTATCCAATCTTATTTTTTTTAAAAGGACCAATTAATATTTTGTATCACAGATATGAACCGTTTATAGCAAACCCCACTGAGCTGATGATAAGGATTTTGAGAAAGTAGCTAGGAGTAGAGTATCACTGGAAGCAGAATGCGTATTTCTGTGCCATAATTAGATTTATAATAACTAGAGAGTTCCCAGATGGTCCATGTATGCCAGTGGTATCTACTGTGTGTTCTTATGGTACGAAAACCTTACTAGGAACTACTTAATTTTGTATTTCAACATTTTATCAAATTTTTAAAAGTCTTAAACCAGTCCTTATACCAATGGCTGGTTTTATAAGCATGAATTTTACTTGAAGCAATTTTCGTAAGAACTAGAACAACCTTAGAAAATATCTACATAGCAGGAATTGTATTAGAAACCAGATTTGTTTATTCCCAGCCTGGTGCACTAAATATCATGACACATTCCCATCAATGTGCAGCTTGTTTTTAGACTAGAGAGCTCTAGGAAGGACAGTATTACAGAAATTTCCATCCACCTGTGAGGAAATGCTTAGCTATCTATTTAAATACACATAGCACACATAACCCTGCCCAGCCTGCTTCCACAAATAACTTCTCCAAAATCTTGGCAGAAGGAAGGTTTTTCAAAATTTTGTGTAAACTAAGTAAGTAAAAGCTGTTGTTGGCTATATCTGTTAGTTGGTCATGAAACATCTTTGACATACCACACATCTCACTGTACGCAGTTAACACAGGCACCTAGCACTGTTAAAGATGGTATATTGCAGATAGGTTACTAAACAGAATAGGAAAGCCAGGTGCAATCCATTACCATTGCTGGAAGAATAAAGGCCTAGCAGATGAGCAACTTGGGTGGTTAGAAGAACCCCCCCAAAATATAGTAAATAAAAAATTTAAAGGTCATCCTTATATGGCACATAAATTATTTCCAACTTCAATGCGGTGATTCTTTTTTAAAATATACTGATTATGCTATTACAATCGTCCCAATTTTTCCCCATATGTCCCCCTCTACCTGGTACCCACTTCCCTCCAGCAATCCCTCCTTAGTTCATGTCCATGGGTCGTGCATATAAATTCTTTGGCTTCTCCATTTCCTATACTATAACAACACCCTCCCCGAGTCTATTTCGTACCTACCAATTAAGTTTCTTTCTTAATCCCTGCACCTTTCTCCCATTCTCCCCCTTTCTTCTCCCAGGTGATAACCCTCAAAATGATTTCCATATCGATGATTCTGTCTCTGTTCTGGTGGTTTGCTCAGTTTGGTTTTTTAGATTCAGTTGTTGGTTATTGTGAATTTGTTGCCATTTTAATGTTCATAGTTTTGATCTTAAAGGGATAACATTTCATGTAATGTCTTGGTGATGATGAACTACTTTAGCTTTACTTTGTCTGGGAAGCACTTTATCTGCCCTTCCATTCTAAATGATAGCTTTGCTGGATAGCGTAATCTAGGTTATAGGTCTTTGCTTCTCCTTACTTTGAATACTTCTTTCCAGTCCCTTCTGGCCTGCAAAGTTTCTTTTGAGCAATCAGCTGACAGTCTTATGGGTACTCCCCTGTAGGTAGCTCTGCTTTTCTCTTGTTGCTTTTAACATTCTCTCTTTATCTTTAACCTTTGGCATTGTAATTTTATGTGTCTTGGTGTGGACCCTCCTTGGGTCCACCTTGTTTGGGATTCTCTGTGCTTCCTGGACTTGTATGTCTGTTTCCTTTGCCAAATTAGGGAAGTTTCCTTTAATTTTTGTCATAAGTTTTCAATTTCTTGCTTTTTCTCTTCTCCCTCTGGCATCCCTATGATTTGGTTGTTGGTATGTTTGGAGATATACCAGAGGGTCCCTACATTATCCTTGCTTTTTTAAGTACTTTTTTCCTCTTGCTGTTCTGGTTGAATGCTTATTTCTTCCTTATGTTCCAAATCATTGATTTGAATATTGGCTTCCTCCCCTTCACTGTTGTTTTTCTGTAGATTTTTCTTTATTTCATTTAATGTAACCTTCATTTCTTCTTTATGTTTTTGCCATACTCAATGCGTTCTTTGAGCATCCTGATCACCAGTGTTTTGAACTCTGCATGTGATAGGTTGGTTATCTCTGTTTTGTTTAGTTCTTTTTCTAGGGTTTTGTTCTGTTCTTTCATTTGGGCCGTATTTCTTTGTTTCCTCAATTTGGCAGCCTCCCTGTGTTTGTTCCTGTGTATTAGGTAGAGTTGCTTTGACTCCCTGTCTTAGTAGCATGGCCCATTGTAGAAAAGGCGCCTGTAAATTCTGTGGGGCAGATCCTTAGGTAATCACCAGGGCGGGGCAACCTGCTTCACCACTTTGTGACTCTTTGCGGGGGTTGGGGGTGCTCTAAAAGGGGATAGTGTTGCTGCTTGGTTTCTGGAGGTTTGCCTGGCACTCGCCCCATTTCTCGTCACTTCACCCACTTCCCGTATGTGACTGGTGCCATTCCAGCTGGTGCCCTGGTGATGAATCCCAGAGTGGGTAGGTTTTTGTACGTTCTAAGACCATGTAGGCCCTTCAAGTGGAGTCGCCTGAAAATCTGGCAGTTTCTTCTGTTGCCACAATCCCCACTAGTTTTTACAGCTAGAAGTTACAGGACTGGGACCACTTGTTCCCAAGGTATCCCTCCCAATTTTTATCCATCACACGTGAATGTGGGACTGCCTGTGCCCGTTCTGCCACTGCCCCTCCACATCTCACTGCATCTCCTCGCCTCTCCTCCCATCTCTGCCCTTCCCACCCATCTGGATGAGTGTGACTTCTTTAAATCCTTGGTTGTCAAGCTTCCATACAGTTAGATTTTTCTGACACTTCTGAGTGTTATGGCTTTGAGGTTTAGTTGTAATTTCTGTGGTTGCACGAGGAGGTGAAGCATGTCTATCTACACCTCCATCTTGACCGGAAATCCTGCTGAGAGCAGGCTTGCGAAAAAGCAGGCTACTACTGTCTACAGGTACCTTTGTGAGAATAAGAAAAGGCATCTCTTCCTCTCAGGCAAGCCCAGCCCCTTTTCTTATTGAGAAGTCTGAATTTACATTGTATATTCTCAGTCTTCCCCACTCCATCTTGGCTAGGTTACCCTGTTCAGGATACAGATAAAGTTCTACCACAGAGTGCTTCAAAAAAGTGAGTTAACATTTGAGAATTGGGGCATGTCACATGAAATACAGAGTTCTGGTTTCCCCTGAAGAATGAGTAGCTGACAATACTGGAGATGAATTCCCACAGGTGATTATCATATAGAACTTACGGATGGTCCCCTTATTTTTACCAATACACATGGGGGAAAATCAATGTAAAAAAAGCTTCCCAATCCTTATTCTTCTTCACATTTCCAAATGCAGTTACCGTTGCTCTCTGTTGTACCAGTAACTTGGAGATGTTGGTTTGGAATCTGGAAACTACCATTTACCACAAACACTTCAAATGTAATGTCCAAATCAATAAATTAGAAATATAGCAGTATTGCATGCTTAAACTTTTCTACTTTAATATTTTGCTACAAGATAAGGGGGTTCTTTGTAATCTTGTGTTTATATAGATCTTTTAATTTTCCAAATGGCTAAAGCACATTTGATATATTAGATAGGTGACATCCTAATTTTCTCAACAGCTGCAATGAACTCTAAAAAATGCCATATTGCTGCTTCTGGGGGAAACCATTATTTGATTTCTATTGCAAGGCAAGCTAAGAAGTTCCGCTCTTCTGATAAGCTTGTTGAGCAAGTTTGCATGACTCAACTCTCATCTAAACACTTATAGGCCAGCATACTGTGCCTATTATACACCCTAATTTCTTGCTGTTACATAACCTAAACCAAGTGACCAAGGAACCAAAATATGTGTTTCTAGTGTACTAACAAGGCGTTTGATCTGAAAGTATACACAGTTGGCTGAGACTTGTTTGTTCAATGGATAGCACCTAAATTGAGTTTGGTGAGGTTTTGAAGAGCAGGAGTTTTCGGGTTATCATTGGCCATATTCACACAGGTAAGTGTTTTAAAGTATAGTGTTTTGAGAATATGTTTGCCAAGCCTGAGCACTTTCATTATGTAAAATATTTCAGAATTGGCCTGATGCCTGCAACGGCTTAACAAACATTTAATTTACCAATTAGACTGGCAAATTTTTTAATGTTTCCACTCAAATTACTTTTTAAGCTTTTTCTGTTTAATCCTCACCCAAAGACATTTATTTCATTGCTTTTAGAGAGAGAGAGAAACATTGATTGGTTACCTCCCACACATGACCTAACCAGGGATCAAACCTGCAATCCAGGTATGTGCCCTGACCAGGGATCGAACATGCAACATTTTGGTGCATGGGACAACGCTCCAACCAACTGAGTCACACTGGCCAGGGCTTAAGATGTTTTTACAGCTCACAGGAAAGCTGGTCTCAGTATTTTGAAATAATGTTGCAAATTTCATTTATTTATAACTATAGAAGACAAAAAAGACAACTCAATTTTTTCATGTTTTCTTGTATCTCATTTAATGACAAAGGCTTTCAAACAGGAAAACATAAATCAACTATTGAAAATAGACATGTAAGGTGAAGATATTTAGTTGCTTTAAATAAATCTCTGGACTCAAATAATTTGTATCTTAGACCATGTAGAAAATTTGCAGATAGTCTTGGGAAATTTTGGAGACAGGGAGAATGCAGAATGAGAGTGAATTGTTCTTTATTTTATGCTAAACAGAGGAATGGTTATTAAGTTGACTTTTTTTGAGCTCTTATGGAAGAAATTAATCCTTGAATAAGCATGTCTTTTCTAGGAGCAACTAATGCCAAACAAACTATTTGTTTTGATATATTTTCTAGATTATAGGTAAAGGGATGCTATAGAAGAATACTGATTTCATTAGGGCATATGCTAATTGCTTGGTGTCATGATGGAAAATATTTTTTGAACTGTTATATCTGTGTGTATGATTGTGTGTATTTAAACAGCTTTTGGAGAGGTTTGTCTAGCATCCAACCGTCCAACCAACTCACCTAAAATACTTGATTGCTCAGGTGACAGACTCTTCTAACTTAGCAATATGATCATGAAAATAAGACAAAGTGTCCAAAAGTTGCCATAAACCTTAGATTTCTAGTGCTGTAATGGCTAATGGAGAAGTGCTTTGAAGAAAAAAATAGAGCAGGTCAAGGGGGTTGGAGAGTGACAGTCAGGGTGTTAATTTATATAAAATGACCAAAAGAGGCCTCTGGTAAAATTGACCTTTGAGCATGTTGTGCCCTCCAGATGAAAGAATCACTGATGACTAGGATTAAACCACTGGTTGAGTGAATAGAGCAACTCAAGTCATTTTAAAATTGTGTTAAGATCTTTATTACAGAGCATTATTTCTGATTTTCAAATTTTAAAATTGAATAAAATGATATTTGTTTTACTTAAATGTGGGAATTTTAACTACAACAACCTATTCTGAATAAAGCCTAGATACTGCATCTTAAGAATTGTTGGGGAATGTTCACAGGAGGAAAAAAATAGTTACGACTAAAGGAAAGAAGACAGTTTGCTAGACTTAGGGGATTTATTTGATCACACCCTAAGGAAAAGAATTTAAGGGAGGTTAAATTCCTAATGCTCTGCACTTGAGGCCTGACAATAAACTAAGGAGGAAACTGAAAAACAAATATATTCAGAGGAAGTATAAAAAGGCTACAAGAACCCTGAAAACTAAAGCTTCACAGTGTGTGGAAATTATATCTGAGCAGACTCAGTGGAAGCAGGAGTTAGAAGAATCTAAGTTACAGGGAATTCCACTGCTTAAATACTCTATGTAATAAAAAATATATAATTGAGACAGCGGGTTACAACTAGATGTATTTACCAAGATATACATATAGATCTTGGTAAAGGGCCCAGAACTATTCTGTGCTCAGTAGGGCAAGGAAGGGTTTTTGGAATGGAGTGATTGACAACATATGAAGGCTGTGCCAGGGCACTAGGATCTAACCTGTACTTGTACAACTCTAAGAGTGATTGCTTCAAATTTGTGCCCTTGCGTTTTCCTTGCTTCATTCCAGTCCTGGCCCTACGAGGTTCAGAGTGCTTTTTCTTGCATCAATCTTCTTATCACCGTACCCCCCCCCTCACTCCACTGCCTCTTTCCTGCTTCACAAAAACCTTATATCTTGCTTTTCCTCCCATAATTAAATATAAAATATTTAAGTGGCAAATAGTGTAATAGGGAAAAATCCCTATTTCTAGACTGTACCTGCTTATGAGGGGAAATAGTTTCCTTTTTCCAGGAGTTCATCTTCAGAATAAATGATCTTTCAACTCTGGAAGGCAGTGGAAATTAACCTGAGAAGTGCAGGCAACAGGTTAGAGGATAGTTTGCTTCTGGCATGTTTCATAAACAACTGGAGATCACAACTAGCTGGTGAGAAGGTATAAAAGGAGAAGTACCTCAAAGACAGGAGAGAAACATGAGGTCAGAGTTGGGGATTCCAGACAGGGATACAGGCCAGCAGGTGAGGCACAGCCCTCCAGAAGTCTCATCCAATGGCATGGCCCATGCAGAGGTGGGTGGTCTGAGTGCCTTGTTGTCATCAACTTGTCCCAAGAGGGACTGTCATTCAAAAGCTGTGGCAGGCGGATAGCAGTACCCCTCTGCCCCTGAGAAGTGCAGAGCCCAAGACAGAGACTTTCCTTGCAGTGGCTTGTGAAGAATTGCCGGGCTATCCTGCCTAGTCAGCTTGGCAGTGCTGAGCAGGGGCATCATGACAGGGACACGTGCCCAGATAGGGAGCTATCTTAGAACCTCCAGGTTTGGTGATCAGTGCTCATTCTCTCACAGCGTAGCTAAATGAGTTGTTCTCCCATTTTCTGTTTACTTACCTTTCCTTTTTTCTTTTCTTCCTCACTTGGTATTCCCTTCAATTTTTCCATCTTTTGGGCCTTGCTCATGTCATTCTCCTGGTTGAAATGCTGAATTGTGAATGCATTTCTCTTACCCAAATCTAAAGAGGTCCATCCTTGGAACTCCATATCAAGGCCTGTCTATTCTCCAAAGCCTTTGCTTATCTCGGATCACTCCTTTGTGCCCTCAGACACACTGTAAGCCCTCCTTTCGTGCTAATGTTACAGAGCTCCAGCCTATGCAGCTCTGAAACAGTTGGGGGTTCCAATTGTCCACCACCAAGAAGCGTGACTCCCAATGCCAGAGTTTGGTGAAAAGGAAAGGAAATATTTATTTAAAAGTTATACAGGTTTGGAATAATGGCAGAATTCTGCCATTAAGTCCCACTCCCGTTAAAATACCCACAAACACATAGTCCTGCCCCACTTTGCCAAACCAGGCCAGTTTCAGAATATGCCAGTCAGAAATACCATCTTTCAGAAAAACAAGTCCATGGCTCAGCATTCCTGGTCATGGTTCTGCATTTGGGCATCTGCCATTAATACATCGCTGTGTTCTCTAGCTCTTAATCCAAAACTGCATGACACCTTCTTACACACCAGACCTCATGGAGTGCTGATGGAGGACCCTTGGCAGACCCGCTGCTCCTTCCCGAACCACATGGCAGAGACCTCTCATGGCTGCCACTCCTAGTACAAATTCTGACCCAGAGCTTCCAGTGTGACTCCATTTCCAACTCCTCCCACAGTGGGCTACATCTGCCAGTTCTTTGTACAGTTCACACTTTCTCTGCGGCCATTATTAATGACTCCGGGCAGGTGTGGCCCTGTGATGTAGGGTGAACTACCTTCCTGCTTCTGTGCAGGCGCTGTAATGGGAACTGCCTCCCAGGTTCACGCAGGTGCTGTAAACTCTTACCCGCCCCCACCTCCTCCTCCCCTCCACCCTACATCAAGGCAACATCACTAGTCAAAGTCATGCCCATCTCCCTGGCCCTGAGCACTACAGCTTTTTAACAATGATTACGCTGGCCAAGTTGCCATAGATATGCAGAGTACTTCTCAGTGGCCATCCTCTGCTTCCCCCATCCCCCAAGCCAAGGTTCACCGGGACCTCTAGCCCAACACCCTGTTACACTAATTGGGAGGCAGTGAGGTGAGTGCAAAGAACTTGGTACTGGGCAGACCTCAGCTGGAATTCTTATTTCCATCCCTGATATATCAGATATACAGTAAATCCATTTCTCTGAGCCCTATGTCCTCATCTGAAAAGCTGGGAATCAAATCTTACCTTGCAAGTCTGTTGTATGAAATGTGGAAATGCATATAATCCTGGAAAACCTTTAGGACAATTCCTTGCACATAGTAGATATCCAGTACACATTGGCTTTTATTGTTAGCTTTTAACATGTGGAAACTGGGCAGAATTGCATTTAGGAGAGAGGAATCAGGAAACCAGGACTGGGACAACAAAAGATGGGGGCAGATGTTGAGGCCAGCATGTATGAAGCACTACAAGTTGGGGTGTGTCAAGACCCGAAGTCGGGGAGCCAGGATTAGACACCAGGGGAGCAGTGAGAAACTATACAAACAGCTAGTGACCAGAGGTCACGGCACAGATATGGCCACTGGCTCACAGTGCTAGAATCAAGAAAAGCATGCAGTGAGTATTTTCTTTTTTATTGTTTAAGCTATTACAGTTGTCCCTATTTTTCCCCCCTTTGCCCACCTCCACCCAGCCCTGACCCCACCTCAGGCCATCACCGTACCGTTGTCCATGTCCATGGGTCATGGTATAATAGAGATACAGTGAACATTGGTTGCTGTATGCTTACTTTGCCAGATCCTGTTCTGAGTGTACCATTCATTTAGTTCTCACAACAGCCCTGTGAATTAAGTGCTATTATAACCGTCTCCAATTTATAGATGAGGACACTAAAACGGGTTGTTTAAATGACTTGTCTTAAACACACACACACACACACACACACACACTCACACACAACTAGTAAGTGTGGCAGAGCCTGGATGCCAACCTAGACAGTGGCTCCAGAGCCCATGCTTTTAACTACTACCCTCCAGTAGTTATCTCCAACTGGAATTTTTTTTTTTTTTTTTTTTTGCTGATCCAGGAGCAGCTGGCGAAGGGCCAGCCAGTCAGAGCAAATTATCCCCAATGTACTTATTGCTAATGTTATTAATAGAATAAATGGTTAATACAGCATTTGTGAAGATCTGTGTTCTTGGTACTGTGTTAATGTGCTTTGTCAGCATTCTTTAATTCCTTTAACTATTAAATAAGACATCATCGTATCTATTTTATAAATGAAAGAAATGGGGCTCTTGGAATTGCTTTCTTCCCCCTTCACATTGAAACACATTGAAAGTGTCCTACTTTTCACATCCACTCCTCATCCTACAACTATCTAGCTTCGGATTCAGATTCTCCACTGAAATTCCTCTTACTGAGATTACAAATGATCATCCAGGGGACATTTTTCAATGATTAACTCCATGACTTACCCTTCTGCACTCCTGCTTGATGACCACTCCATCTTTCATCATTTCCAGGGCCATAGTTTGTTCCAGGACCACCTCTCTGACCTATTTTTAACCCCCATATCACCCTATTTTCTCTTATGCTGGTCTTTAAATGTGAGTCTTCTCCTGAGTCACATGCACACCCTCTTTAATCTACATACTCTTGAATGTTTCACCCACTTCCTGATCTCAGCTACCATTGAAATGCTAAAGAGAGGGAGGAGTTCCCATAAACTTGACACAGATCCTTTACATACTGAGGACCCCCTGCCTGTATCTCAGAGTCAAGTGTATCTAGCTGAATACTTGCAAACTTTTTCAGTACCACCCCAGCCCTGCCTGTCCTGGCCCCATCCCATCCTTCTCATTTTCATTATTTCCCTGAGGTGCTGCTATCCACCCAGTTAGTCAAACCTAGAACCTGAAAGTCATGTTTGCCTCCTCCCCCTCCACCCTCCCAATTCATACAGTATTAAGAGCTGTCAATTCTACCTCCGTCCTGTGGATTTAATCACTTTTCTATACAGACATGGAGAAACCTAGTGGAAACCAACAATATCTCTTACCTAGCTGACTGACATAGCTCCTTCCTGGCCTTTCTTCCTCTGGGCTGGCCCCTTTTACTGTTTTCTCTATCCTAGTCATAAACTTTTTAAAGCTCAAATGCAGGGAATGACCTGATTAGATTTGAGCTTAACCCCTTCTGTGACCTACATTGCTCTCTAAGCTTCATTGCTCTTTGTGGATAAACTCTAAGCTCCACAACAAAGCATTCAAAGCTCTCTGGAATCCTGTGTCTGCCCAACTTCGGACCCCATTTCTTGCCACTCCCAACTTGCTCTTCAGTTGCACCAAACTTCTTATGGTTTCCTAAACACACCAGGCCTGGCTAATTTTTTTAGTATTTAATACTCAGCCCAAAAGTCACCTCCTCCAGGAAGCCTTCTCTGATCCCTTCTGCTGGGTTGGGTGTTTCTTCTTGAAGCTCCCCTATTCCCTTGTGAATATTTCTGTCACCTTTTTCAATAACAATTTATGATTATTCTCATGTCCATCTTCTCTATTAGTTGAGGAGTTCTTGGCTGAGGGCAGGAGCTATTGAATTCCCAGGATCTAGCATATAGTGTAGGCCCTTAGTGAATTTTGAATGAATAAGCAACTCATTTTCCCAAGGGAACATTACAAATAAATTCCTAAACTGAAACCAAAATCTGTTGTACCCTAAAACCCATATTCTTTTCGCTAATGCAGTTGTACATATAAAATGTTTTAGTGTCCTTAAAAAGCTGACATTTTAGGGGGCCAAACCATATCATAAGGTTTCCTTCTATTTCACATAGTTCAGTAATCAAAGTATAAGAATATGTAACAGCAAAAACAATTGAAAGCAGGGTCTCGAAGAGAGATTTGTACATACGTGTTCATAGAAGACTTAGTCACAATGGCTAAAATGTGGAAGCAGCCCAACTGTTCACTGATTAGTGGATGGATGAGCAAAATGTGGCATATACATCAATGGGATATTATTTAGCCTTAAAAAGGAAAGAAAGTCTGCGGTGAGCTACAACATAGTTAGACCTTGAGGACATTATGCTAAGTGAAATAAGCCAGTCCAGACAGACGAATACTATATAATTCTATTTACATGGGGTACTTAGAGTAGTGAACTTCATAGTGACAGAAAGTAGAGTGGTGGTTTCAGGGGCAGGGGGAAGGGGATAATGGGGAGTTAATGTTTAATGGGCATAGAGTTTCAGTTTTACAAGATAAAGAGAGCTATGAGGGTGGATGAAGGGGGTGATGGTTGCACAACAATGGAATGCATTTAATACCATTGAACTGTATGCTTAAAAATGATTAAGATGATAAATTTTATGTTATGTGTATTTTACCACAATAAAATTTTTTTAACACCAAAACAAAAAGATATTGAGTCTCATTTCCATTTTTCTTCATCTTCCCAGTTCCCACTCCCTCTGCCCAAGATAACCAATCTTGTTAGTTTCTGTGTCTCCTTCCAGGTTTTCTTTTTGCAAATGCAAGTGAATATGAAGCTACCGTATTTTTTGGACTATAAGATGCACCAGACCATAAGACGCACCTAGGTTTTAGAGGAGGAAAATAGGAAAAAAAATTTTTAAAGCAAAAAATGTGGTAAAATATTTCATAACATAAATAACATAATATTTCACCAATGTAAATGTAAACAGCCAGGTAAGCTACATTTGGCCTATAAGACGCACCGCCATTTTCCTCCCAAATTTGGGGGAAAAGGTGTGTCTTATAGTCTGAAAAATACAGTATATAGTATTCTTCACTTCCTGACTTTTTAAAAGGTATTAAAACATTTTTTTAGGTTTTCTACTTTTTTTTTGAAGTGGATATACATTAGCAAAAAGAGCTAATCGGTACCCAGCCTGAATGAACTCACAAGATGGAGATATGGAAGAGGATAGCCATTTGATGATAGGGCAAGATAATTCTGCCTGCCCACTCCAGTTGGGTTTCTAGGGTCATGCAGGGTCCTCCAGGACAGAGCCTGTTGTCTAGGGTATTTCCCCGAGGCAGATTCTCAAGCTCCCCAGTTACCTTTTCTCTGGAACTCTCCTAGGCCACTCCCTCTGACGCAATATCTGGGTTTGGGCAGAAGGGAGGGTGCTACACAGCCCGCCTCTTTTGAGCTGTCTGTGCCGGCTCCTGTTTCCGGAACAATTCAGACTGCACAACAGCTCAGACCTCAGCTCCAACATCTGTGTTCTGAAGCAAGGATGGCTGGGATGGACAGAATGTTTCATTGTGAAAGGAAACAATGTTCCAGGTCAAGCTGAGTCTGCCACACAGAGACCGTCATGATGATTCTAGAAGAAATCTCCACAAGTCTTATCATGTGGTTTTTCTACCCCTTGATTCCATGTTTGCTCATAGGTAAGTATGAATTAGAATATAGCCAATAGACTGGGAGTTGAATATAGGTTAAAAAGGTAAAAAATACTTTCCCAGGGTTTGGGGTTGCATTATATACGCATAGAACATCGTAAGTCTGCTTTTAAAAAGGTTTCTCACCTCTTAAACATTTCATCCCTTCATCTTAAAGAAAAGAAAAAGCCTGCATTCTATCTGGATATCTCTCCCCTAATTCCACAGAACAATATAAAAAGATAAAGCATCAAAACAAATAGTCTAAAGGTTAGCAGAGCCCCATGCATGTTGTTATCTCATTATCTGGTTTTAAAAGTTGCAGCATAGTTATCTCAGTCTCTGTGTGTGCATCGGAGACCTAACTGTACAGACAAGAAATAGAGTAAAGATTCGACAAAACGGAAATGAATACAAAGACATAATTTTCCTTAACACTGGGGACAAGACATAAACATTGGATATCTCCCTGGTCACTGCAGAAAGGGAGCAGTCAGGTAGGTATTCCATAGCACTGAAAAAAATACTTGGTTTGGGGCACTTTCCCTGCCAGTAAGATTACATAATTTTCTCTGCTTCACTCCTGGATGCTTGTACCTACATGCTTTATTGTTTCAAAAATCTCAGCTCTGTAGCCTTTGATGTTCCGTCGCGTCAAATCACATTTAAGAGAAATGTCTAATTTTAATACTCCAAGGTACTAGGCACTTTGCTGTATCAGTGGGAGAATTGAGAACTTTCTGGCTTTTTTATTTTTATTTCTTTTTTAACACTGAGAAGTCATTATTCTAGTTAGTTTAAACCAGGCAACACATCAGTACTACGGAGATTTGCAAATGTTTACAGCTTGCTTAGACATTAAATTTATGGTGTCCCTTCCTAGTTCACCCCCAAAACCCTTCAAAGCTCCCAATTGCTGAGCACATGGTGTTCAAATCTGCTGTTTGTTCATGCGTTTGCTGTTGATCCAACCTATTCAGGCCCTGATCCTGTTTCTCACTACTTCTTGAGAACAAATATGGACCACAGGTGGCTGCTATCTTCACCGTTGGCATATTACACCCTCATAATTTTTGGTCAGAAGTACCATCTCTATTTCCTTTCCCCGTCCCAAGCCCATCTTCCCATCATCGTTCCAGATGGCTGCCTCCTCCCCCAGATCCTTCCCATACTTCTCTCTCTTTTGACCCTGACCTTAATTTATTCTGCTTTGATGGGTTCTATTTCCTGCATTGACCTGAGGGCAGGGCCTGAGCACCTCTCCTGGTGTCCTCACAGCCCATAGCATAGGCTGAGAATGTTGCTTGATTGGTTAGCTAGTAGATCGACTGATTAGTTGGTGGGACAAACCAATTGCAGGGAAGCATTCCTCTTTGAAGCCAAAAGGAGATGAGGGTGGCAAATGAGAAGGGGAAAGGCCAGCATTTTTAAATTAATTTTTAAAAATTTATTGATTTGGGAGAGAGAAAAACATCTGTTTGCTGTTCTACCTATTTATAGATTCATTGGTTGATTCTTATATGGGAGATTTAAGCTGCAACCTGTTTCAGGACAACAGGGCGATGCTCTAACCGACTGACATACCTGGCCAGGGTGAAGGCCAGCGTTTTTCAACTTGACATTTTCTTCAGGGAGGCAATCTGGTCTTTTAAGCCTTTTCCTGATAACTTGTGTTTCAAACAGACCTGGAGTTGAGTATGTTCTTCTGATACCTATAAACTTACACAGAATTTTTTTAAAAAATTGGGTTGGGGGTAGTGAAGGGGGGAAAAGGCAGAAAACTGTACTTGAGCAACAATAAAATTTAAAAGTATTTTTTAAAAGAAGAAAAAAAAATGGTAGAAACCACAAGGATGTCAGAGCCAGAAAGGCCTGTATGTGGGTACTGCCTCACTAGCTCAGTGACTCTATCATCATGTGACTTCAGTTTCTGCATCTGTGAAATGGTCAAAACAGACGACACCTTGAGGTTGGAAAGGGTTAAATGAGATGATGTAAACAAAAGCACTTTGAAGGTGTCAGTGTGCCCCTATCCCATGTTAGTTATTAAATGTTCTGTAAACAAACAATGGTATCAGTAGATAATTGCTTTAACTGAGGTTGCTTTTATGTAGCTTTTTAAAATTACATTTTATTGATTATGCTATTACAGTTGTCCCAAGTGTTCCCCTTTGCTCCCCTCCACTGAGCACCCCCCACTCCCTCAGGCAATCCCACACCATTGTTCATGTCCATGGGTCATGTGTATAAGTTCTTTGGCTGCTCCATTTCCTGTGCTGTACTGTGCATCCCCATGGCTGTTCTGTAACTACCTATTAGTAGGTCTTAATCCCCTCACCTCTTCACCCGTTCCCCCACATCCCCCTCCCATCGGGCAACCATGAAAACGTTCTTGGTATCTATGATTCTGTCTCTGTTCTTGTTTGCTTAGTTTGTTTTTTAGATTCAATTGTTGATAGATACATATTTATTGACATTTTATTGTTCATGGTTTTGATCTTTTTCTTAAATAAACCCCTTTAACAGTTCATATAGTAATGGTTTGGTGATGAACTCCTTTAGTTTTTTCTTGCCTGGGAAACTCTTTATCTGCCCTTCAATTCTAAATAATATCTTTGCTGGGTAGATCAATATTGACTGTAGGTCCCTGCTTTTTGTGACTTTGAATATTTTTTGCCATCTCTTCTAGCCTGCAAAGTTTTTTGTTTTTTTTTGTTTTTGAGAAATCAGCCGATAGTCTTATGGGTACTCCTTGTAGATAACTCTCTGCTTTTCTCTTGCTGCTTTTAAGATTCTTTATCTTTAACCTTTGTCATTTTAATTATGATGTGTCTTGGAGTGGTCCTATTTGCATCCATCTTGTTTGGGATTCTCTGTGCTTCCTGGACTTGCATATCTATTTCCTTCACCAAATGAGGGAAGTTTTCTTTCATTAATTTTTTAAAATAGATTTCCAATTTCTTTCTCTTTCTCTTCTCCTTGTGGCACCCCTATGATGCAAATATTAGACCTCTTGAAGTTGTCACAGAGGCTGCTTACACTAGCCTTTTTTTTTTATTATTCTTTTTTCTTCTTGTTGTTCTGATTGTTGCTGTTGTTGTTTTGCTTCTTTATGTTCTAAATCATTGATTTGATTCTCAGCCTCATCTACTCTACTATTGTTTCCTCATAAATTGTTCTTTATTTCACTTAGTGTTTCCTTCATTTCTGACTAGATCTTTTTTATACTGTTGAGATTCTCACTAATTTCCTGGAACAGCCTTATAACCATGTTTTAACTCTGCATCTGACAGATTGCTTATCTCTGTTTTGTTTAGTTCTTTTTCTGGAGTTTTGATCTATTCTTTCATTAGGGCCATATTTCTTTGTCTGCTCATTTTGGTAGCTTCTGTCTATTAGGTAGAGCTACTATGACTCCCTGTCTTGGTAGCATGGCCTAATATAGTAGGTGTCCCATAGGATCCAATGGCACAGCCTCCCTAAGACCCAAGCTCAGTACTCGAGGTGCACCCTTTTTGTGGACTGAGTATACCCTTCTGTTGTAGCTGAACCTTGGCTGCTGTTGTCAGGTCAATGAGAAGGATTTCCCCAGGCCAGTCAGCTGTAAGGACTGGCTGTGACCATGTATCACCACCCTCTGCCCTCCATGGAGGATCAATTGTGCAGGGGCAGGGTGGTGGTGCTCCACTGTGGTCTGTAGCTGTCCTCTGGGTATGCAGACTCTTGGGTTTTCTGGGTGGCTCAGGCCAAGGTCAGCCCCCACCTGTGTTTTACCTGGAGCAATCCTGCATGAGCTGTAAAGCAATATGAGATGGCTGCTACTTGTGCTGGGCTTGGAGATTCTGAGGAAAACCAAGCTGTGAATCTAGGCTGGCTGCCGCAAGTGCTGTGCCTGGGGCAATTTAGCAAGAGGTATGGGGGTTGGGAGCTCACTGAGGCTGGCTGTTGCTTGTTTGAGAGGATTTAGGAAGTTGTGAAGCATGAGCCAAGATCAGCTGTTCATATGAAAAAGCCACTGTTAACAGCTGTATGTTGGGTGGGATGGAGCCTCAGAGGATCTTCAGGTTCAGGCAAATAGTGTTAGCCAGGATGATGGAGTCTCAGATAAGGCACCCACCTGTCTGCTCTGTGGCTCTGTGGGGAAGGCTCAGAAACGGGACAATGGCCTCTGCCTTCCCTTCTGTCTGGGAGAAAGCTCTCCCCCAACTCCCACCTTGATGCCAGACACTTCAGTTCCTAGCTGTATGCCACTGGTGCCTTTCAAGCTGCTACCCTGGTAAGCTCAGAGGAGTGAGCCTGAGGAAGTCCATATGTGGATTTTTTTTTTAAGATTTTATTATTATTTATTTATTTTCAGAGAGAGGAGAAGGGAGGGAGAAAGAGCAATGTATGGTTGCCTCTCACATGGCCCTCACTGGGGACCTGGCCCGCAACCCAGGCATGTGCCCCGACTGGGAATCGAACTGGGACTCTCTGGTTCCCAGCCCGTGCTCAATCCACTGTGCTACACCAGCCAGGCCATAGGTGGATTTTTTAAGGGGAACTGCTTCAGCCTCCAGCTCCAGCAGTTTCTTCCACTGACTCAATCCCTGCTGGTTTTTGAAGCCAGAAGTTATGGGGACTTATCTTCCTGTCACTGGAACCCTGGGCTGGGGGGCCTGGTGTGGAGCTGGGACTCCTTGCTCCCAAGATATCTCTCCCAAATTTTTATCCACCACGTGTGTATGTGGGACCAGCCTGTTCCAGTTCTCCACCCCTTTTACCAGTCTGGACAAATGTGCTTGCTTTAATTCCGTAGTTACCAGACTTTAATTCAACTCGATTTCTGACAGTTCTGAGTGATGGTTGTTCTACAATTTAGTTGTAATTTTGATGTGGTTGTGTGAGGAGGTGAGCCATGTTTACCTACGCCGCCATCTGGACCAGAAGTCCCAGTCCTTGGTTTGCCTTTATGCAGTTTTGACCATTTCCTCTTGACTGCGTAGATGAATTCTGCAAATTCTAAATGAACTCTGTTAGTTACTCTAGGTCTCTGGACAGATGGGAGAGTTCTTGCTCTCCTTTGTAGAATTGATTTGCCTTGCCCTGTCCCTTCCAAATAATAGCTTGTGATTTAGAAAATTGATCCCCACTGCCAATAATAAGAAGAACAATGATGATAATCACAGAGCCATTTCTGAGCACACACTGTTATCTTAGATTAGCAAAAGTGTTCTCTTGAGTTCTCACATTAGTTCTGCAAGGGTGGTAATATTATCCTCATTTTACACAATGTGAAACAAACACTCAAAGAAGTTCAGTTATTTGTCCAAGTATATACATGTAGTAAGTGGGAGAGTTGGGATTTGACTTAGGTTTGCTCGGCTCCAGAGCCTATGCCCTTTGTAATTCTGTGCAGGAGAAGCTGAGGCATTGAAGTAGGTCAGAAAAGGAGAGAGATGAAGTAAAGGGAATAAAGAATTACCTTTTCTGATGTATTTGTCGCAAGGGCTATTGGAAGTAAAGGTGGTGGAAGAGGCCCCACATAAGAGTCGTTGACAGCAGACCCAGCTGGGGGAAGCCAGCACGGCCTTTCATTTGGGGAGGTGATGGCTGCCTGGAAAGTTTGCCCAAGGGCTTTGTGGTGTGCAACCTTTGTCAATGACTCAAGCTTTTAGGAAATAAATGTTCAGCATAAGCCTCGGGGCAGGAAAAAGTCTAATTTAAGGTGGACGAGGATTAGAAAAACAGAAGTCAGGCCGAGGCTTGGTTTACTTGTTTAGTTTTCGTTCATTTTGCATTTCTGAGCACCTCCTGTGTGCCGGGTGCTGGGCTAGGTGCTGGTTAGAGATGAATAAAACAGCGTCCTTTGTCTTCAGCGAACAGAAGAGCCTGCTGGGAAATACATTTAAGTCTTTTGGCATTTGGGAGTTTATTGTTCAGTTTTAACTATTCTTTGGCCACCAGAAGTTAGGTCTAGATTAGTGTTTCTCAGTCTCAAATATATATTGGAACCATCTGGGGAGCTATTAAAACTATTACAAATGCCAGAATTTCACAGCCATAGATTCTGACTTAATCAGTCTAGGGTGCTGCCCTGACATTGGGATTTTTCAAAACTCTTTGGGTGGGACTCCTTAGAGAAGTGGTCTTTTCCAAAACCGGGCAGAGAAAATACAAGTCTGGAGCACCTGGTGGTATGTAAGAAAGTGCTGAAAAAGGGATAGAGGCCTAAATGCAACAAGTAACCTGAATTGGATCCTGGAGTAGAAAAAGGATAGTGGAAAAATTGGCAAAATTCAAATACAGTTTGGAGTAATGCACCAATGTTGATTTCTTAGTTTTGACAAATATGCCATGGCCATATCAGATATTAGCATTAGGGGAAGCTGGTGAAGGGTATACAGGAACTCTGTGTTCTGTGTACAGTTGTTCAGTGTATATAAAATTATTCTAAAAATAAAGTCTATGAAGTCTTCAAAGACTTATGAGAGTAAGTCAAAAGGACACAGGAGCCAATCTGAAAGAGCTCCCATTGGCCAAAGCTGGAACAATTTGAGTAATAAAATGAATAAAAATAGACTAAAATAAATTTCCATGAGCCCAAACTGATACAAATGAATAAATAATTCAATAAATAAATGGTGAAAATAAACAGCTCTTCCTTACAGAGTTTCAATTAATAAATAGATAATCAATATTGAAACAGGAGAGAAATAATTGTTGCAAGCAATATCCACCAACAGATACTAAAAGTAATGGATGAAAGTTTGAGGAGAAACAGAATATTTGCATAGTGTCAAAGTATCTCCCCTAATTGATTTATTAACTATAAGGGGGAAAATGGTAGCTTTACAGTGGAGAAACTGCCTTAATCAAGTGATTAAGGTTAATAAGACGTATTAACATCATGCACTCCTTGTGAGTACATGCCAAAAATACACAATCAGATGAAATCATGGACAAACGTCAAACCCAGACTGGGGAATACTCTACAAAGCAGTTGACTGGTACTCTTCAAACACTTTAAAGTCATGAAGGACTGAGGAAGGCCGAGAACAGTTTGGAAGAGACTGACTAGATATGACAACTAAATGTGGGGTCCTGGACAGGCTTCTGAAACAAAAAGGGGGAGACATTAGGGGAAAAACTGGTGAAATTCAAAAAAATACTGAAGCTTAATTAATGGCATTGTGCCAATGTAAGTATCTTAATTTTCATAATTGTATTATGGAAGGCTGTATAAATACATATGGAAGGCTGAGTGAAGGGTGTATTTGTTATTGAACCCCAACACATGAGTCTATCTTCCTACATGCACTAAGAGAAATAACAAGCAGAGATTTGCAGTGGAGAAAGGAAGTATCATATAATTTATTATTATATGATTGTCCAATCTGGAGTATAGCTGAGCTTGTGCTCTTAAAAGACCCAATCCCCAGTGGCATGTAAGTTACAGACTACATAGGGCAAAATCACAAGACACTGTTGGTTAGGGGTTCCAGTCCTGTTAAGAGCTGATTAGTTGGAAGTGAAATAAGGGTAATAATCATTTCTTTATGTCTTGAAGACAGCTCTGAGGTCTGCTCCAGTGTCTGTCTGTCTGTCTGGTGTCATGGAAAAGTAGCTAGAGGGTCATTCCACCTTAGTTAGGTAGGGCTTAGGAGCTGTAACATAACTTAGATTAAGATATTATCTTTAGCCTGCCAGAGCTCCAGACCTCCTGACTGTTAGGTCTTCTGCAGCCTCAGGGGTTAATGATTATCAGGAGGAAAACCTGGGTCTGTGAGGTATGTAGAGAGAGTGTAAAAAATGATTTCTAAAGCTATGGTCACAAATCAAATCCAAATCATGAGGACTCTTGATTTCATATGGTAGCTCACTGTACTATTTTGTAACTCTTCTGTAAGTCTGAAATTGTTTGAAAATAAAATTTATTTATTTATTTTTTTTAGTTTTTTTTTAAGATTTTTTTTAAAATTTATTTATTTTCAGAGAGAGGAGAAGGGAGGGAGAAAGAGCAATGTATGGTTGCCTCTCACATGGCCCTCATTGGGGACCTGGCCCGCAACCCAGGCATGTGCCCTGACTGGGAATCAAACCGGGACCCTCTGGTTCCCAGCCCACGCTCAATCCACTGAGCTACACCAGCCAGGCTGCTGAAAATAAAATTTAACAACAACAGTGATTCTAATGAGCGGCCAAGGATGACGAGAACCACTGTGCAGTCTCTCAACAAGTGCTTTTCAAATTTTAACACGCATATGAATTACCTGGAGACTCTTGTTAAAATGCAGATTTTGGTTCAGTAGGGAGTAGGGTACAGTCTCAGAGCCTGCATCTCTGATAAACTCCTGGGGAATGTGATGTTGCTGATCCTAAGACCATACTTTAAAATCATGAAGTATCACTTTTCTGAGGCATGAATTTGTTTGCAAACCTTTTGAAGCTTGTGTGTGGGCACTAGGTACTCAGGCAGTCAGTGATGTCAGCAGACTGCTTAGTGGCCAAGTTCTAGGTTAGCCTTGTTCTTTTTTAATTCTGGGGATAAAAAAGGTAATTCTCTTGAAATGATTTACATTATTTTAGGGTATAGTGTCAGGTCATAGAATCAGTATCTCCTGCAGTGCAAGGCCCATGTGGTAGGCAGGATAAAAAAACCTTGCTGAACTTTCAATAGGAATTGTATTAAGCCTGTGTATTTATTTGGGGAGACTTACCGTTTTGACTATGTTGAATTTTCTAATCCGTGAACACAGCAGGTCTCTCCATTTATTTAGATCTTTCATATCTTCCACCAGCATTGTGAATTTTCCCCCATACAAATCCTAATATGTTTTGTTAGATTTTAACCTAAGTATTTTTTTTTTTTTAGAGTAGTTGTAAATAGTACAGTTGACCCTCGATACCGACGGGTATCACATCCATGGATTCAACCAACTACAAATCAAGAATAGTTGAGAATGACCCTGGCCATGTGGCTCAGTTGGTTAGAGCATCACCCCAATACACCAAAGTTCTGGGTTCGATACCTGGTCTGGGCACATATAAGAATCAGCTAATGAGTGCCTGGATCGGTGGAGCAACAAGTCGATGTTTCTCTCTGCGTGAAATATCTGAGATTTCACGCAGAATCAATACATGGGGGAAAAATTTGAAAAAAAAAAAAGCTGTTATGTTGTTGCTGATGTGTATGAGGTAGTTAGGCCTAAGATGGTTGTTTCTGTACTGAACATGTGTAGACTCTTTTTCTTGTTATATTCCTTAAACAATACAGTATAACAGTTATTTATATGCCATTTACATTGTAAATGTAATAAGTATTATAAGTAATCTAGACACAATTTAAAGTTTACTGGAGGAAGTGAGTAGGTTATATGCAAACAACATTTTATACAAGGGACTTGAGCACCTGAGGAGTTTTGTATCTGCTTGGGGAGCGGGTGTGTCTTGGAACCAATCGTCTTCTGATATCAAGGAACGACTGTTTTTATTTTGTAGTGTGTAAGTGTTCATTGATAATATACAGAAATACGATTAATTTTTATGTTTATCTTGTGTCCTGTGAACTTGCTGAATTTGCTGAACTCACTCGTTTTAGGAGTTTTCTTTTATAGATTCTGTAGGACTTTCTACACAGGCATAGCACCTCCATTCTGGTCTGTATGCTTTTACTTATTTTGTTTGCTTTATGGCAGTTGCTAGAACTCAACAGTACTGTGGTGATAAGAAGTGGTGAGAGTGGAAATCCTTGCCTTATTCCCAGTTTTAAGGTGGAAGTTATTCAGTCTTTCACCATTAAGTAAGATGGATGGGAGCTGTAGATTCTTTTGTGTATGGTCTTTATCAAGTTCAATAACTCTGCTGTTCTTAACTTGAAGAGAATTTTTTAAAGTCATGAATGGGTGTTGAATTTTGTAAATGATTTTCATGTTTCAATAGATATGATTGTATGATTTTTCTTCTTTGGCTTGTTGATATGGAGGATTACATTAATTGATTTTCAAATGCTGAACCAGCCTTGCATACCTGGAATAAATCTCAGTTGGTCATATGTATAATCCTCTTTATGTATTATTGGATTTAGATTGCTAATATTTTGTTGACAATTTTTGCATCTAAGTGCATGAGATAGATAGGTCTATAGTTTTTTTGTTTTGATTTTTAAACTATATTCTACCACCTTTGTCTGATTTTGGTATCAGGGTAATACTGGCTTCATAAAATAAATTGGAAAGTATTTTTCCTCTCTATTTCATGGAAGAGATTGTGTAAAATTAGTGTTAATTAAAAAAAAAATCAGTAGCATTCTCCAGTAAAACCATCTGAGCCTGGAGGTTTCCATGTCAGAGAACTGTGAATTATAGCTTTGATTCCCCACATAGTTGATGAGAAAAATGTTTTATTACTTTACCAAGGGAACAATGTTAGAAAGGACCATGCCCCGCCCTTTCGTGCCACCTCACTGCAGCTGGTCTTTTTCTTTTCATCCCTTGGGTGACTTCAAGATTAGGGGTGGAGAGGACAGGAAGGCCCCCCTTGTGGGTACCCCAGGTGTTTCCTCACAAGGCAGGCTATAGATGCTGAGGATGGGATGGAGGTGCATCACCAAGGTCCTACATTAGAGAAGAAGCAGGGGAAGCAGGTGGGGTGTCCCTGGCAACCCCCATCCTCTTGTGGTCACGGGCTTGATAACAACAGGTGCCAAATCTGGAGACAGTCACGGAGATGAAAAGGCCCTGGGCAAGAGCTCCTACTGTGCTCTCGATGTTATCACTGTGAGTGTAACAGCAAGGGGAGGCAGGTGTTAGGCATTAAAAAAGAACGTTTGAAATTGGGAAAGAAGGACCACAGCAGAGAAACCAGACTGCTCTTTGGGTTAACACACAGGATGAGCCCCAGGGCTGCCCAAAATTCTTATAAGGGCATGTTCAGCATCACAGGCCTCTTTCATTCTGTGTGCAAATAGTAAACCCACCGTGTGCATACTTGGGCACACCACGCACACCTGTGTGAGCAGATGCTTGTGTCCGAGGCTGGTTCAGGTATCTGCAATGTGCCTGGGACTGAGGCTCCAAGCTGCCTTGGTGCCTATCGGGACTGGACTCCCTGCACAGCAGACCAGCCTGTACTTCCCAGCTGGGAGCTGATGCCCATTCAGCCTTGTTGGGGGATGTGAAGGCATGTGCTTTGGATGACAGTAGCAGGAGAGGGAGGTGCTGAGGAGCTGGCAGGAGCCTGCATGGTTGTAAATTCCATGAAGGGGTGGAGGGGTCAGGTTTATTCAACTTGCTTAAGGTCACATAGTAAGTGGCAGAGTCAAGGCCTGATTCTAGATTGATCTGATGTAAGAGTTATAAGCAATGTGCCTCAGTTTTGTCATGGAGAAAATAATAGTCTTTACCTCCCGGTATGGTCATGAGGATTAAGTGAGATAATCATGGAACAATCTAGCATATGGTCTAGATAGAACATGGTAATGCTCAATAATGTTAGCCATTATGATTATGAATATTAATATGCCATTTTATCACCAAAGGCAGAATGACAATAATAGAAAAGTTTAGCATTAACAGAAGTATGATGATTTTAGAGATGTTTCTGATTCATAGACATATGAAGTCTCATTAGAAACTATTTTAAAGCTGTGGCATCCTCAAAAATGAGCCCATTGTCAGGGCTCATCCTCCAATGAGCCCATGAGTAGATTGTCTATCTGCCTTGATCCTAGATGGAGTTGCTGTTCTGCCTGCTCCTCAGAATCTCTCTGTACAATCAACCAACATGAAGCATCTCTTGATGTGGAGCCCAGTGACCATGCCTGGAGAAATAACACACTATTCTGTTGAGTACCAGGGGTAAGTTTTTAGTTCTGTGGGGTTTTTTCCTTAGTTTTTCTCCCTTAGACAGTAGTTTATTGCTGGAGGCACAGAGCCCAGGGATAAATGATCTCCAGTGACTGGCCACCTCTGTCTGTGCTGGCATTGGGAGAGTTGAAGAAGCAAGGGAAATTGTCCTGTGTATTTGACAGCAAACTCTCTGGGAGCCCAAATGTATATAACACGTTTTGGTGGAATTTCTTGTCAACGGTGAATCAGTTGTCCAATGCTGAAGAAAATCTGAAGAAATGAGTTTGACTCTGACTCTGGTGGATAGGTCACTGGAGACTCAGATCCTTGGGGGTTGGGGGAGACCTCAGTTTTCCTGTCTATGAGCCAAAACAAAATGTGACCCTGGGGCCAAGCAGGCTCTGCTTCTCTGGAGGTGCTCAGGCCCTCGGAGCCATTGAGGAGCAATGGGGACACAAAGGTGCTCAATATATTTCATCGACAATAAATACAAGGGGAGCACCTACATGTGCAGACATTCTTCTAAGCTCAGGATACAGTCAACAAAGTTCCTGGGTATAGGGAGCTTACACTTAGGGGAGGAGGCAGCCAGTAAAAATGTTAAAAAAAAAACCCCAACAACCTAAATCTGCACTATCTAATGTGGTAGCTACTACACATGGAAAACTATTTAAATTAAATGAAAATGTCTGTCTCCCAGCCACACTAGTCACATTTCAAATTCCCAATAGCCACGTGTGGCAGTGGCTACCATATTGAACAACACCGATTTAGAATATTTCCATCACCACAGCAAGTTCTACTGGGCAGCACTGCTCTAGGTAACTTCAGATAGTTAATCAGTGCTGGGAGGAAGCTAAAAGGCTGATGCAAAAGGCAGTTGGCTCTGTGCTCCTTTTCATTAAGTGGTCAGGGAATGCCTGTCCGAGGAGTGATATTTAAGCCCACATCTGAAGGACAGGAGGAGCCAGCCAATGTGAACAGCAGAGTCAGAGCATTTGAGACATAGTGAACAGCTAGTTAGAGGTCCTAAGGGAAAGAGCTCAGTGAGGAGGCCAGTGTGGAGGAAAGAGCATGTCATGTGTACAGGTAGAGTGAGAGAGAGGCCAGGGGAAAGAGTTTGGACTCCATTCTCAGTGTCTTAGAAGCCATTAAGGATAGAAATGTCATGATTTGCTGAGTGATGACTGGTTTGAAGAATGGTAGGAGTGGAAGCTGGAAAATCATTTGGGAGACCATAGCAAGGCAACGGATGATAATAGCTGAGATTGAGGTGGTGACTGTGGAGATGGAGAGACCTGGACACATTGAGGATTATGCCAATGTTTCCCTTGTTTGGTCATAAAAGGAGTAAGGAAGAATGAATGGTTGGTCAGGGAGGAGGGTGGGGGAACTGGAGTGTGGAGCAAATGCTCCTTTTGTTGACCCATGAAAAGCAGGTGAATGAGGCAGTTACTTGCAGCCATCACTGAGCCTGTGTAGAGGGGCTGGTGTAATACTATGTCTTCCTCTCTTTGGCAAGAGAGTATGAGAGCCTGTACATGAGCCACGTCTGGATCCCCAGCAGCAACTGCTCACCTACCGAAGTTCCTGAGTGTGATGTTACTGATGACATCACTGCCACCGTGCCATACAACCTCCGTGTCAGGGCCACCCTAGGCTCACAGAACTCAGCCTGGAGCACTCTGACGCACCCCTTTAATCGAAACTCAAGTAAGATACTTCTCTCTGTACTCCCCCACTGCCACCAGACTTCCCCTTCAGGAAATGTTCTCTGAGTTTGTCAGGATTTTTTTTTAGCATCAAATTAGTCTTGCAAAGCCAGAGTACTATGAACACAAACAAGCCTAACTGGTTCATTTAAAACTAAAATGTCAACTGCTTCCCACATGCCCTCTTTCTCATTTTGAAAGAGGCTATTAAAATCATTCTCTCTCTCTGTCAGAGTCTGCAAGTGGTGGGCATGCTGACGTTGTGAAGCTGCTCTGGAAGTGGGGAGATGGGGCAAATATATGACTTTTTTTACAGGAACAGTACCTGGGAAATGATTGAGAAGAAGTAAGGGAAGAATATAGATAGGTGGCCAACTTTGGCAGAGCACAAACAATGGCCAACGTGTAAAAAGGTGTGCGTATTTGGGAGCAGCAGGAGCAAGGACTGAATGGCCATGGGTGAGGAAGCAGCTGGTCACATGGTGAAGGACTTTGATGTGAAGGTGATCAAACCAGTAGAGGGAAGTCATGGGAAAAGAGAGTGTCTAGGCCAGGTTTGTCTTACAGAACAATCACTCTGGCTGCTGTGCAAAAGGGAACTGGAGTAGGTCAAGCCTGTAGGGCAGGGGAAGAGTGAGGAGGGGGTCCTAAGCCCAGTAGTGGGGGAAGGGATGGGGAGGAGAGGACAAATTTGAGTCATGGCCGAGTCAGGACAGAGCTTGAGGACCAGTCACTGGGAGAGACAACGATGGTGTCTGGCTTCCAGCTGGATCTGGCGAGAATGTCATCCAAGGCAGAGAACCCAGGAGGCTTCAACTAGTCTTGAGAAATAAGAGACACTTCCGGCTTTTGGCTCTTTGACATAGAGATTCCTACAAGATATCATGCCAAGATGTCTGATTGGCACCTGAAAATCAGGCCCTGGGACTCAGACAGGTCAAGGCCAGACACACAGAACAAAGTTAATAGCTAAAGGCTTTGGGGCAGATGCAATTGTCCAGGGACAAGATGTAAGAACATAGATAACTCAGGACAGGATCCTGGGAGACTTCAGGGTTTAAAAAGCAGGTGGAGGGAAGGGCACCAGTAGGTGGCTGGATAGGAGACTAGAAGAGCTGCTGATGGGCCTGAAGGAGCCCCCTAAATGTGTCCTTGAGAAAATGGCTTCAAGGAACAGTGGGGATGGTGGTTAGGCTGCTGAGTGGAGGGTTGAGTAGAGGTGGGAAGGAGCAAGGCAGAACCCCCTCTGAGACAGTGGGAGATAATGTGACCAGTCTGAAGCTTTAAGAGAGGCAAGGGAAAGGCCTTGGTGACCTCTTGTTTTTTTGGTGTGGCAGAAGATCATCAGCTGTGAGGACAAAGGAAGGTTAGGAGCAGCATGGACAGTAATGGGATGAGTCGAACGTCACTGGGCAGTGTATGAAATTGGAGAGAAATCAGGAAGGTTTAGAAGGTGATGGTGGTGGTGATGGAGAGCCCAAACTGGAAGCGGCTGAAGGAAGGTGAAAACAGATTTCAGATTTGAAGGGGAAGTTGGCCCTCTGGAGTCCGATGGATGTGGTTCAAATCCAGCTCAGCCATTGTTAACTGGGCCCCTCCTTGCCTCCTCATCTGTAAGAAGGGCAACAGTTTGCCTCAAAGCGTTCTTATGGGAACTATACAAGATGAAATGTGTAAATGCTCAATGCAGTGCTATCCTGTTATAGTACTCAGCTATTTTAAGTATTATTATTATTATTGCCCTAGGTATGCCTAAGTAGAGAGCTAGAGCAGAGGAAGGAAGAGGTGGGGCAGGAATGGGATCACTGGACTATGATACCAATAGGAATTTTGATGCAGAATGTGAGATTTTCTGCCCAGGCACTGGGAGGATCTAGTAGAAGCAGTGGGATCCCAGCTCCAGGCACTGGGGGAGGCTGAGGGGCACCAGAGCAGGGTACAGCTCTGCCTCTGCCTCTGCCCACAGTGCCCAGGTATCACCCAGCAGCCCGTCCCTTTGGCTGCTGGGAGCGCGGAACTCCAGGCAAGTCCATTGCTGGGGGCTGGTAGCCGTTGTTGGAAAAGAAGGCATAGGTCAAAGGGAGATAAGGAAGTGCCTACAAAACTGTGTGGGTGAGGGTTTGTGCAGTAACAACTTGTGCTTGAGAAGGTCATTATAAACAGGAAAAAATTTTGCTGCAGGAGGAGCTGAAGAACAGGAGTCTCTGTACCCACCCCGGAAGGTGGGAGATGCAGTCCTGTGTGACCGCTGTGCAGGTGGAGTTAGCTAAAGAGCCGGGAGGAATCATGACACTTAAAGGCATTAAATCTGTTCCTTTGCCTCTGAAAAAGGCCAGGGTGGCTTCTCCCCAAACATATGAAAAGTCTTGTTTTAAAGCTGCTCTGAAAAAGATCTCCTATTCTTACAGGGAAGCCTTTTTTGAGAGCAGGGGTTCTTAACCTCGACTGCGCATCAAGTCACAGGGGAGCTTTAGAACCACTTATGTTTCGAGCACATCCCCGGAGCTCAGTTTGAATAATTTATGTGCATCCTGTTCACTCGAGTTTAAAAATCTCCCCAGGTTATTCTCATGAACATCCAGATTTGAGATCCATGAGTATAGAGGCTAAACACCCAACAGAACAGAGTCTAGAAGCTTGGGAAAGACATGGGCTCAAATTCTGGTCGCAACTGTATGACTTTGGGAGAGTCACTTAACCTCTCTGAGGTTCAGTTACGTCGTCTGTACAACAGGTGCATTATTTACTTTCTGAAACTTTCTGGATGGATTAAATGAATATGTAGAATGGAGCAGAACAGAGGTTCCTGCTCCAACACTGTCAAAATATTCTCTGAACTGAAATGACCTCAAGTCATTTTTTTTCTAATTCTATTCTCACTAAAGATGGAGATAGAAGGATACAATTCTAATCATGTTGGACCTAAAACTGGAGGAGTCAAACATCTGTCTTCCTTCTGCAGGTGTTTCAGAGGTAGTACTATTATTGCTGTGTGCTCATATGAAGCCTCAGAACTGGGTAGGTTTGCACAGTTGGTCCCTGACTTCCCAAGTCCTCTTGTCCCCTATCCAGGCAGCTTTTCAAATGCCAGGAAATGTTTTGCTCCCTGAAAACTCCCTACAGGAAATGACTTTCCTTTGAGTGAGTGTCCACTGACCTCAATGCAGGGAGATTTGGCCCAGAACACAGTCCACTCTACTTCTCAAGCCACCGTCAACCATCAGGGGGGCCTTCTGGTCCTGCAGTGTCTGGATCTGAGCAGCAAATACGGATCCATCCTCACTAGCCAGGGACTAGGGACTGCCTGCCTGGGCCCTTCTGTTCTTGGTCTGCCGAGGAGAAAGTGTCCACAGAGACTGTTGACGATCTGTTTAGGATCTAGAAATGTGAAAGGTAGTGTTTGTGCTTGTGCTGGAATTTCTAGAGTTGGTTATTGGAATTCGTCAAACCCTTTGGTTTTCCAACGCCCCCCATTAAGGATCTGAAATGAAGAATCCTTGGTCTGAGAATAGAATGGTCCATTCACAGGTTGCTGATTTGCTGATGATTGAAAGTTATCAGCAGCCAGTTCATGTCACCAATCCACGTGAACCGTAGTAATCTTCGTCTTTTGAAAAAACTTTCTCATTATTTAAAGAGCACTCACTGAGCACTTGCTGGGTACAGGAGAGTATTGGTGGGCATGCTTCTATGTGCTGTGGAGCAACATCCAGCCCCTCCCTTCCCAGGAGCCTGGCATGTTTCCACCAATGACTTGGTCATGTTTCCTAGAACAGAAATCAGTCCCATCTGGGGCTGGCTTTGATTCACCTCTTGTCTTGCCAACAGCTATTCTAACCCCACCTGGAATGGAGGTCACCAAGGATGGCTTCTACCTGGTTATTAAGCTGGAAGACCTGGGGCCTCAGTTTGAGTTCCTTGTGGCCTACTGGAGGAGGGAGTCTGGTGCTAAGGTAAGACTTCTGGCCTTGGCCTTTGAGTCAGACTTTGGGGAAGGAGTCACAGGCCTGTGAGAGGTGGTTGAGAGAAGCCAGCCCCTACAGTGCTCACTGTGTGGGGTGGCCTGAGGATGGCCAGGCCTAAGTGAAGTGTGGGAAAGAAGAGATGGGAGTAGGCTGACAATCTCAGTAGCCTCTTCTTCAGAGAACTGCCTTGGTTCCAACCCAGGCCTTGACTGGGTGCCTTCTCAGGCCAGATTTACGGAAGTATGGGGACTTCCTTCTTGCTGTAAACTCTAACGTATCGGGATCCATAATACCTTTTTGATGCATTTCTTTCCCCTTCTCAGCTTGCCTTCTCAGCATTCTCCCTGGCATGTTTAGGCGTAGCAGCCCAGGGTGTTCCAGGTCAACTGGATGATTTCAAAAGTGTACGAGGCTGGCACAAGCCTCTTTAGGGCGTGCATCTGGGCAGGGTGCAGGAGTCAGGGCAGCGAGCCAAGAACCGGCTTCTGGATTACCCTAAGTATGAGCCAGCAGGTGACACAGAATGCCTAGATGGGGTGCTGCCCTCCCTGTGGGACACTGCTACATGCTGGGGTGGGTGGGAGGTCCGCTCTCCCAGAGGGAATGGTCAAACGGGAGCAGCCACACCAGCAGAAGAGGTGGCGCTTGAGCAGGAACCATGGGACAGTCAGAGCTGTTGAAGCTGATATGGTGACAAGGCCCACTCCAGTCACACACACAAAAGTAGACTTCATCCTAAGGATTAATACGGTGCAATAAGGAGCTCACAGAGTCTATGAGAGAGCTGGCCCAGAGCCAGGCTGCAGCGTGGCCTCCTTACTGAAGAACCCTTGCCTGCGGAGTCCTTGCTTCCCTCTGGTGGGTCCTCTCTATTGCACTCTTTCTGTGGCCTTCTCCTCAGCTTACTCCCAGGCCCTGACTCCTCATCACTCCTTCCTGCTCATTCCTGCGGCTGTGCCTGACCAGCCCCTCAAGTCCTCTCAGGCGTGACTCCCCCTCACTGTGTCCTCTCCCCTTTGTCCCTGTTTCTAGCTCCAGATATTGCCAAGACCAAATCCCAAGAAAGGAAATCTGATTGGTCCTGCCTATCTTATCAGGCTAAGCTTAGGGGTTACAGGTTGCTGGCTGGTCTCTGAGGGACACTTCTGAGACCAGGGGTACCCCTGACCTCAGCATTGTCTTGGGGATCAGGGCACATGTCCCAGCACCTACTCAACAGGGGCAATAGGTTGAGTAGCTTCCCCTGGAAGGTGGTATGGGTAGGTGGAATGGGCATTAACAGTGGTTTCCAGTATTTATTCCTGCTGGGTCAGGGCCCAGTGGTAGGACACGGCATTGCCAGCCAGGCAGATGGAGTGATATGGGGGGCAGATCAGGACCTGGGCAGGAGGGAGCATGTGGCTCCCTCAGATTCTCTAGGATGGAGCCCTCTCTCCACCGGTGGTACCTGGGAGAGGAGCATGCACCCTGAGTCATCTGAACTTGGCCCAAACAAGCCTCCACAGATTCAGACATGGAGCACAGGCCTCAGGGGGTGGGTAGAGGTGGAAGGATGTACAGATGGATAAATAGACAGGTGGATGGATATGTGTGTGAGGAGGTGCTGCCCATTGGTTCCATTGCTCCTGTGCACTCATCGCCACCCTGGCTCAGTCATATTTCCAAGCTTCAGTTCTCTGCCCACGTTATCCTATCAGGGAGGTCTTCCCCAGCCATTCTGTTTAGTGTGTCCTCATTACTCTGCCTTCTTGCTCTGTGTCATTTTTCTTACCACCACCTGATAAATATTACATATTGTCTGTCTTCTCCCACGTAAGCTCCATGAGAACAGTGCCTACAACAGTGCTTGGCACAGAGTAGATGCACAATAAACAAATATGAATGAATGAATGAATTAGAAAGAATATTCTGTATGCAGCCTGGAAAGGAAATATATGCAGCCTGGAAAGGAAATATCTGTAGCTTTCCTTCCCTGGCTCGTCTCTCCCTTTCTTGTCTGGCTTCCCTCAGTGTGTAACTGTTTTCTGCTCTCCTAAAGGAACATGTCAAAACAGTGAGGAGCAGGGGCGTTCCAGTGTACCTAGAAACCATGGAGCCCGGGGCCGTGTACTGTGTGAAGGCCCAGACATTCGTGAAGGCCATCAGGAGGCACAGCGCCTTCAGCCAGGCAGAATGCATCAAGGTGCAAGGTGAGGATGACCTGTCTTTTCCCTGGAGTCCTGCACAGGTGACAGTACCTCCTGAAGAATGCTCGGCTGCTTTCTGGGTTTCTTTTGTTCTCAGTCTCCCCTGGTCTCACTGACCTGCTTCCTGAGTCTGGATGGGTCCCTGTGGTGAAAGCATGCTTCACTCCAGGACTGTAGGGGAGAGTCCACCCTGGGGCTGGTGGGGTCAGTTGAGCAGCTGTCTGGAACACTTTCCCCTGAAAGGTCCCTAGGCCTGAAGCCAGGTGTTGCAAGGTTGGCTTACAAGGTGAATTGGGGGGAGTTGCAGGGGAGGCAGTCAGGAGCTCGAGTCAGACCATGTGAGGAGGCAGCCCATTGTATATCACGGCTGCTTTCAGCTAGGAGGGACCTATGGGAAGTCTATAGACTCCTCTTGTTTGACTTAATTTTTTTCCCTTGACATTTTTTAAGGTCTGAAACCCCACAATGTTTAAAAACCCTTGGTAAAGATACAAAACAAAACCCCACACCTCCCAATTCTGCTGCTCAAACATCACTAGGGACATTTTTGTACTTAACTTTCTAGCCTTTAACAAAATAATTATTGTTTTGAATATTAGTACATTTTTAAGTTTCAAAAAATATAAGCTACACATGGAAGTTTTCTGTCCTATCTTTCTTTTTAGCACAAATGGCAGCATAGTCTATGCCCTAGTCTGGGCCTTGTCTTTTCCACTTTATGTATCTCATAGATTTTTTCCATATCTATACAGAGCTTCCTCATCTTTCTTTATGGCTACGTAGTATTCCCTTTTGTGTATATATCAGTAATTTAACTAGCTTCCTATTGATGAGCATTTAGCACCCTGCCCCCCAGTATTTTGCTGCCGCAGACAATACTTTAATTAGTTACCACGCACATAGATCGTTTTGCTGGTATACTTGAAGGATAAATTCCTGGAGGTAGAGTTGCTTGGTCAGAGGCAAACACATTTGAATTCTGACCACTGCCCCCACCTGCTCTCCAAAGGGGTGTCATCCTGCCATCACTGCCCACGTGTAGACACACGTGGCAGGTGGATTGCACTTTTCCACAGATATTCATCACATTTCCCAAGCAGATTTTCTGATCACCATTTTGTGCTACTGTTTGAGACTGTATTAGTCAAGCTTGTTAAAAAATTCAAACAACACAGAAGTATATCAAGTAAGAGGTACATGTTTTCCACTGAGGAGGTTCATTTCGGCAAGTTTGGCATTTAACCTGCTAGTTACTGTGTGATGCTGATACTCAGAGGCACAAATGGGTCTGTACTTTGCCTACTGTTCCGTTTGTTCCTCATGTTCACTGAGTGGTATATTGTGAACATCTTCCACGTCAGCACACGTGGACCTACCTCATTTGAAAAGAAGATGCACAATGAGCCAATGCATGTATGTGCTGAAATAGAAGTAACTGTCCCTCTGTGAATGGGCATGTTTTGGGCCTTCTAGTCTTTGTTCCTGCAAACCATGCTATAGTGAACAAGCTTGTATACATCCTAATGCCCATTTTAATAGCTGAATTCTTAACCTACCATGCTGGTGTCCCATAATTAATTAAGTCATCTTCTATTAGGGGGTATTTAGGTTATTTCCATGCCTTAGGTCATTTCCATTTGCTTTTGAAGATGATGGTCATTGATTGATTGATCGATTCACTGAATGAATATTTATGGAGCACTGACTATGTGCCACATGCTGGTCGAGTCCCTGGGATACAGCAGGGAAGTCCCTGCTCTCAGGGAGCTCACCT
>PVJI01008386.1:0-24940 GCA_004026765.1 Micronycteris hirsuta
CAGTCTGCATTCCCACCAACAGTGCAGTAGGGTTCCCTTTTCTCCACATCCCCTCCAACAGTTATCTGTTGCTTTGTTGATGATGGCCATTCTGACTGGTGTGAGGTGGTATCTCATTGTGGTTTTAATTTGCATCTCTCTGATGGCTAATGATGATGAGCATCTTTTCATACGACTCCAGGCCCTCTGTATGTTCTTTTTCGAGAAGTGTCTGTTCATGGCTTTTGCCCATTTTTTAATTTTTTTTTTTGTCTTCCTGGAGTGGAGTCGTATGAGTTCTTTATATATTTTGGAGATCAAACCCTTGTCTGAGGTATCATTAGCAAATATGCTTTCCCATACAGTTGGTTCTCTTTTTATTTTAATACTATTTTCTTTAGCCCCACAGAAGCTCTTTATTTTGATAAGGTCCCATTTGTTTATTCTTTCCTTTATGTCCCTAGCTCTAGGGGACATATCATTGAGGATGTTGCTGCATGGAATGTCTGAGATTTTCCTACCGATGTTTTTCTCTAGAACTTTTATGGTGTCACAATTTACATTTAAATCTTTTATCCACCTTGAATTTATTTTTGTGTATGGTATAAGTTGGTGCTCGAGTTTCTTTTTTTTGCAGGTAGCCATCCAGATTTCCCAACACCATTTGTTGAAGAGTCTATTTTTATTCCATTTCATGCTTCTGCCCCCTTTGTCAAAGATTATTTGCCCACAGAGACTTGGGTTTATTTCTGGGCTCTCTATTCTGTTCCATTGGTCTATCTGTCTGTTTTTATGCCAGTACCAAGCTGCTTTGATTACAGTGACCTTGTAATATAGTTTGATATCAGGAATTATGATCCCTCCTGCTTTGCTCTTCTTTCTCAAAATTGCAGCTGATATTCAGGGTCGTTTAGGGTTCCATATAAATTTTTGAAGTGTTTGTTCTATATCTGTGAAATATGCCATTGGCACTTTGATAGGGATTGCATTGAATCTATAAATTGCTTTGGGGAGTATGGACATTTTGATGATGTTGATTCTTCCAATCCATGAGCATGGTATATGTTTCCATTTGTTTGTGTCTTCCATGATTTCTTTCTTCAGAGTTGCGTAGTTTTCTGAGTACAGGTCTTTTACCTCCTTGGTTAGGTTTATTCCCAGGTTTTTTTTGTTGTTGTTGTTGCTATATCAAATGGGATATTTTTCCTGATTTCTATTTCTGCTGTTTCACTGTTGGTATATAAAAATGCCTTTGATTTCTGGATATTGACTTTATATCTTGCTGTTTTGCCAAATTCAATTATTAGATCGAGTATTTTTTTGGCAGAGTCTATAGGATTTTCTAAGTACACTATCATGTCATCTGCAAACAATGACAGTTTTGTTTCCTCCTTTCCAATTTGGATGCCTTTTATTCCCTTTTCTTGTCTGATTGCTGTGGCTAAAACTTCCAGTACTATGTTAAATAGAAGTGGTGATAGTGGACATCCTTGTCTTGTTCCTGATCTTAGTGGGAAAGATTTTAGTTTTTGTCCATTGAGTATAATGTTGGCTGTAGGTTTCTCATATATGGCCTTTATTATGTTGAGGAATGCTCCCTCTATTCCTACTTTGCTAAGTGTCTTTATCATAAATGGATGCTGTACCTTATCGAATGCTTTTTCTGCATCTATTGATATGATCATGTGATTTTTGTCTTTGCTTTTGTTTATGTGATGAATTACGTTTATTGTTTTGCAAATATTGTACCATCCTTGCATCCCTGGGATGAATCCCACTTGGTCTTGGTATATGACCTTTTTGATGTATTGCTTGATGTGGTTTGCTAATATTTTGTTGAGAATTTTAGCGTCAATGTTCATCAGTGATATTGGCCTGAAGTTTTCTTTCTTTGTTGTGTCTTTTTCTGGTTTTGGGATTAGGATGATGCTGGCTTCATAAAAAGAGTTTGGGAGTCTTCCGTCATTTTGGATTTTTTGGAATAGTCTGTGAAGGATAGGTGTTAGTTCTTCCTTAAATGCTTTGTAGAATTCTCCTGCGAAACCATCTGGTCCAGGGCTTTTGTGTGTAGGAAGTTTTTTGATTACTGCTTTAATTTCATCCACTGATATTGGTCAGTTCAGGCTTTCTGCTTCTTCTTTATTGAGTTTTGGAAGATTATATTTTTCTAAAACTTTGTCCATTTCTCCTAGGTTTTCATATTTCTTGGCATACAGTTCTTCATAGTAGTGTCTTATAATCCTTTGTATTTCTGTGGCATCAGTTGTGATATCTCCTCTTTCATTTCTGATTGAGTTTATTTGCGTCCTCTCTCTTTTTTTTTTTTTGATGAGCCTGCTTAAAGGCTTGTCTATTTTGTTTATCTTTGCAAGGAACCAGCTCCTGGATTCATTGATCCTTAGAATTGTGCTTTTAGTCTCTATGTCATTTAATTCTGCTCTGATCTTGGTTGTTTCCTTCCTTTTACTTGCTCTGGGAAGTCTTTGTTGTTGTTCCTTGAGTTCTTGTAGGCATAGGGTCAGGTTGTTTGTGTAAACTGTTTCTGTTTTTTTTAGGTAGACCTGTATCGCTATGACCTTCCCTCTCAGGACTGTCTTCACTGTGTCCCATAAGTTTTGGGTTGTTTAAGTTCATTTTCATTTGTTTCAAAGAACTTTTTGCTTTCTTCCCTAATCTTGTCCTTGACCCATTCATTGTTTAATAGCATGCTATTCAATCTCCATGATTTTGAGTGTTTGGGTTTTTTTTCCTTTGGTTTGGTTTCTAATTTCAGTCCCTTGTGGTCAGAGAAAATACTTGGTATGATTTCAATTTTCTTGAATTTGTTGAGGCTTGTTTTGTGTCCTATCATATGGTCTATTTTTGAAAATGTTCCATGTGCATTTGAAAAGAATGTGTATTTAGGTTCTTTGGGGTGAAAGGCTCTGTATTTATTGGTGAAGTTGATTTCTTCCAGGGCATTGTTCAATGCCACAATATCTTTGTTGATATTTTGTTTGGAGGATCTGTCCATTTTTGAAAGTGGGGTGTTGAAGTCCCCTACTATAATTGTGTTGCTATCAATGTCTTTCTTGAAGTCTTCCAAAATTTTCTTTATTTATTTGGGTGCTCCTGTGTTGGGTGCATATATATTTACAATGTTTATGTCTTCTTGGTGGATTCTTCCCTTGAGTATTATGAAGTGTCCTTCTGGGTATCTCTTTATGGCCCTTTTTTTTGAAGTCTATTTTGTCTGATAAGAGTATAGTGACCCCGGCTCTTTTTTCCTGTCCGTTTGCTTGGAAAACTTGTTTCCAGCCCTTCACTTTCAATCTGTGTAGGTCTTTTGTCCTGAGGTGGGTCTCTTGTAGGCACCATATGTGTGCGTCATTCTTTCTTATCCACTCCACTATTCTGTCTTTTAATTGGAGCATTTAATCCATTTACATTTAAGGTTATTATTGATAGGTACTTATTCATTGTCTTTTTTTTCCTTCCTGTGTTTCTCTCTCTCTCTCTCTCTCTCTCTCTCTCTCTCTCTCTCTCTCTCTTCCTTCCTTTCCTTAAAGCAGTCCCTTTAGCATCTCTTGCAGAGCTGGTTTGGTGGAGGTGTATTCTTTTAGACTTCTTTTGTCTGGGAAGCTCCTTATTTGGCCATCTATCTTAATTGAGAGCCTTGCTGGGTACAGTAGGCTTGGTTGCAGGCCTTTGGTTCTCATTACTTGGAATATTTCTTGCCATTCTCTTCTGGCTTGGAGTGTTTCCATTGAGAAGTCAGCTGCTAACCTTATCGGGGCTCCCTTGTATGTTACTTCCTGTCTCTGTCTTGCTGCCTTTAAGATTCTCTCCATATGGAATGTTTTTTAGAATCCTCATCAATAAATAAGCACCTGATAGAATACTGAAATATAGATTATGTAAGTGCTGAGGTTCTCATGATTTTTTGACTAGCTGTTGATTTTCCACAGGCACTAAAAAAGTTCTAGACAGTTCATAATATATTCTTAGTCTTGAGTATTTAGTGTGCGTGATGTTCTCCTTCCTCTTTTCCATTCTATGATTAGGACAACTTACACTCACCTGCCACAGATTCCCATCAGAATTATATTGGAAGAATATTTTGGCAGAACCTCTTCTCAAAGAAAATTCCTATAGATTAAAATTTGGCTCATGTAGTTACTAAGAAGCCATCTCTTCTTTTAAAAAATGGGTGGAGTGTATCTTTCCAAACATTTTTGGCCTTTTTTTCCAAGAAGAATAAATCGGTTGGAAGAGAGGATTAAAGATTATCTTCTTTGGAAATAACATAGAGCGAAAGAGGAGTTTGCCAGATTTCTAAATATTTTCACCATGATGTCTTGGGCCACTTGATAATCTCTGTAACTTCTAACAAATGTAAAATGTTTCTGTGGAGTCACAGTATTTAAGAGGACTTTTGGGGGTTAGGCCTTTCTAACACTTTCAATCAGGACATCCATCTGTTGCCAGTCACCTTTCTCAAACTCAGCATTGATTATAATATTTTCCTTGCAAAAATCTTTGTTGCTTACTCCAACGGCTACGAAAATAAAATTCAACCTTGTTAGCATGGCTCACAGGACCCTGTGTTACATAATCCTGCCTCTCTTTGAGAATTCATCTTTCCTGAGTTTCTCCGGGAAATATATCCTGGAATATATCTATAGAAGATATGTAATATATCTTCTATTACAGCCACATTGTTTAACATACCATTCTCCAAACACACTTGGCCTTCTAAGCTTCTATATTTTTGCCTTCTTCTGCCTTGTACCTGGATTTCCTTCTTCTTCCACCATCTTTGCCTAATGCAATTGTATTCATCCTTCAGTGCTTAGCATTCCAGCATCTGTGCTACTGGAATAGCTAATGGGACTCAGTTATGAAAGGCTGTAAATATTTGACTGAGGCAATTGAACTTTATCCCAAAATAATGAGACAGAGGGATTCAGAGTGGATGGATGGTACACACAAATTCGTGGTCACTAAACAAGATAAAACAAACCAACAGTGCCAGGGACCACAAAACATTAATATTCATATAGTCAATTTTAAAGAAAAGTCATCACTTTCAAGTTTCCTGGACATGTTTCTGGGACATGTTCCAAGTTTCCTGAAGATGGATTCTAGGTACTCCCATTCTTTCCCCCTGGACTGATATTCACTACTCTTAACATAGTGTTATGCTTTCCACACTACTGGCCACCTGTAAACTTCTATTGGAAACACCAATACAGACAAACAAATGGGAAGGAGTGTCCTTTACATGATCAGGACTTTCTTGTGTCAGCTTTGATTTCTCAGGTTGCCACATTCATGACATCTGCCAAGATTTTGCAATCAACCATCTGCAAACCATCTTCATGCTGAAGACAAAAATCAGAATGAAGGCACGTTTACTCAATGCCACAGCAACTTTTTTTAAAAAAACAAGCAATCTTTCTAGTTCAGTTATGTCATCTTAAAGTTCTATAAATGACAAAATAGAAACATTGAAAGATAAAATTACTTTAAAAAGTTCATCTTAAACTTGAAAATCCCTTGTGCTTGTAGTCATAGACATTGCACTGTGAGAAGCAGAAGCCAGTAATTTCCAGCTGACAACATAATCAAAAAATATTCAATGAGAAAAACATGATATGGGTACATGTGTTTTAAATGGATACAGAATCCATGATTTGGTGATGATACAAAATCCATTTAAATTTTAAAATGTATCTTTATCAAAGAAAAAGAAAAATACTTTTTGTGTATATTTTATTTAATCTTTATTGTATTTTTCCATTACTTTTTACCCAATAGTGCGGTGATACCCAGCAGTCACCACACTGTTGTCCATGTCCATGAGTCTTTTTCCTTAGAAAGCTAAAAACATTTTCATTAAGAGAACTGCTTTCAAGAGATCCAAATTGTTTTAGAGTTCAAGTAAATGTCTCCAAAAATAAATTCATCCTAAATGGATGTATGTTGCTCATGCTGTGTGATTTGTGATCACTTCAGAATTCTCCATCATTCTTCCTGGCCTGTCTTCGCTTTGCACATGTCACAGCTATCTGTAATAAGGGAAAAGAAGCTTGTCTTCTCATACAAGAGCTAAGAACTTTTTGTCCTTTTGCTTCAACTGCCTCCACCTGGGAAAGAAATTATTTAATTTTTGTGTTAGCCTCCTTGGGATGTTAAGCACAACTTTTTTTAAAAAGTTAAGAAAAAGAAAGACAATGCTTAAATTTAGTCTAACAGTCATGCAGTTACTGACTTTCCCACACCACAATATTCTCCAAATAATGAGCGGTTCGGTTGAATCCAGTTGAGGTTTTTAGAAACTGGTTTTTTCGTGTGGACCACACATGAGAAGACTCTGAGATTGTGATTTTTTAACTGGTTTACAACTTAAATCGTACCTCACCACCCCTCGTCCCTAGTCCCCACAAAGATTAGCAGGTGTATTTGCACATTTACTTTTTGATTTTTGAAGAATTGCATTTGTATTTTGTTTTTATTTTTAAATGTTATAATTTCATGTGTCTTTTATTATCACAAGCCACCCCAATGTTCTCAGTAAGTTCTATGCACATGTTGGAATGTTGAAATATAGTAGCCTCTCACTCAGCAACCTTCTAGAAGATTTCCAAATAGAGATTCTTGGCTCTCTCTGGGACTTGTAGGTGATAGCTTGAGTGGTTTCAGGTGAATGCCATAAGATTTCCTGCTTCTTGATTCCTGACCCTGCTAGGGCTTACATGAGTCCACCAGTGGTTAAAAATCAACTTTCTGCAAGTATTCAAATAAGATCTCAATAGGTTAACACCCACCACTCGAAAGGAGAAGTCCAGAGAGAAGGAGGTCAGGGAAGAGAGGAGGCGTGTCTTTGAGGACCTGGTTTGACAGTTGGCAGGGAGCTTCCTGCTGCTGAGGGAGTCATGACCTGGGCTCTGCTTCATGTTAACGAATCATGGCCAAAGTTTGTCAAAACAAAGCCACACACAGCACCCTAATGCCAAACGGGCAGAAGCTCTGGCCTGCTGCAAATTAAATCATTAGGAATTCCTTCAGAGAAAGAATTACAGCCCTTGAGCTTTCTGTGGCTAAGCAAATGCAGATGTCTAAGTGTGCATGTTGTTTTCTCTCTAAGGCACAGCTTGGAGCATGGTGCTTCCCTTTGCAAAATCCTTTAAGGCTGCCACCCTCCTAGAACAAAGTCTTAAATCTTCAATGTCCCTTTTAAATCTTTCCCGAGTTTTGTTCTATGTATTTTTCCAATCTCAAATCACAATATCCTAAATATGTCAGACATCCTAGTGGCTATGAGTCTTTGTTCAAACAGAAATCTCTCCTGGAACTCATCCCCCTCCTCCTAGATAACCTTCAGTGGAAGATCCAGTTTTTCTTCAAGGTCCAGCTCAATGCCAGGTTTTCCCCTCTTATAATTGGTCTCTTCCCCTCACTCTGTTTGAATTCTGTTATAGAATGTTCAGTATCATTCTTGTACATCAGACTTGTACATCAAATGCATATGGGTTCTTCTCCTAGCTCTGTAGCTTACTATAATGCTAATCTTCCCTAAATCTCAATTTCCTCCTTTGATAGATGAAAATTATTCTAAAATAGGGTACTTATGAGGATTAAATAAGAAAACATCGGGGGTAAAGCAGAATAGTGCCTGGCACCGCATACAAGTTTGCTATTACTTTTTGTTTCCCTCAATAGACTGTACTATTATGGCCATACCTTACATGGCATGTATTCTCAAAAGCACTGTGCTTTCCACTTAGTAGGTGTTGAAAAACTTTTTATTGAATTAAGATATTTATTGAGCAGATCCATATTATGAAGTCAGAACACTAACATCAAACCAGGCAAATGTATGAGGTCTCTGTTGGTAGACACTTCCTAAATTGGGTTTGGTTCAAGCCCACTGTTCCAGGCCTTCAGGCAGAGCTCCGAAGAGCAGTTGGCCTTGCTCCTTCTTCTTTTGCCTGAAAAGTAGGCAAACACCAGCTTGCTTACTGTCACAAACAAGTAAAAAAAAGAATTAACAAATCCCAAATAGCCCCCTAGAGATAATTATATTATTTTTTTACCTAGAGCTTAATAGGAAAAAAGTTATAGAGAGGATCTAAAGTAGTAGTTCTCAAATTTTTAGACTTGAGATCTCTTTACATCCTTAAAATTATTGAGGGTCTCCAAAAGCTTTTGTTTATGTAGATTATATATAGCTATATCTTATTGTATTATAAAGCTAAAGCAGAGAATTTTAAAATGTTTATTAATTTGTTTAAAAATGATAATAAACACTACATATTAACATAAATAATATATAGGTTTAAAATAATTCCATTTTCTAAAACAGATCACATTAGTGAAGCACAGCTGTTATTTTTTTTTTAATTTTTAAAATCTCTTTAATGTCTGGTTTCTTAGAGAAATTTGGATTCCTATATCTGGTCCTACATTCAATTGGTTGTGAAATTTTATTTTGGTTAAAGTACATAAAGAAAGTTGGCTTCACACTGAAAAAGGCAGGACTCAACAAGGGGTAGTTTCTTAAAGCTTAGTTGCAGTGTGGAATCTTAACCATAACAATGAAATTTTCCTACCCGGTTATATTAAAATTCATTGGCTGGTCTTGCATTTTAAATGGATCTTTTATCACTTAAATATAAGTCATGATATCATAAAAAATCCTAGCAGAAAATATAGGCAGTAAAATTTCAGATATCTCATGTAGCAATATTTTTGCCAATATATTTCCTAAGGCAAGGGAAATAAAGGAAAAAATAAACAAATGGGACTACACCAAATTGAAAAGCTTCTGCACAGCTAAAGAAACCATCATCAAAATAAAAAGGGAACTGCCTGTATGGGAGAACATATTTGCCAATGATACATTGGACAAGGGATTAATCTCCAAAATATGTAAAGAACCAACACAACTCAACACCTAGTGGACAAAAGTCCAATTAAAAAATTGGCAAAGGGCCTGAATAGATACTTCTCCAAGGAGGACATACAGAGGACCCATGGACACATGAATACATGCTCAAAATCACTAGCCATCAGAGAGATGCCAATTAAAACCACAATGAGATACCACTTCACACTTGCCAAAATGACTACCATTAATAAATCAGCAAACAACAAGTGCTGACAAGAATGTGGAGAAAAGGGAACCCTAGTTCACTCTTAGGGGCGATGCAGACTGGGGTAGCCACTGTGGAAAACAGTATGGAATTTCCTAAAAAAATTAAAAATAGAACTACTTTTTGACCCAGCTATTCCACTTCTGGGAATATACTCCAAGAATCCTGAAACACCAATTCAAAAGAATTTATGCACCCCTATGTTTATAGCAGCACTATTTTCCTTTTGGTGTACAGGATGATGCTCCAACCAACTGAGCCACCTGGCCAGGGCTAGCAGCACTATTTTCAATAGCTAAGAGTTGGAGACAACCTAAATACCCATCAGTAGATGAGTGAACTAAAAAACTATGATACATTTACACAATGGAATACTATGCAGCATAAAAAAAGAAGGAATTCTTACATATTGCAACAGCATGGATGGAACTGGAGACTATTATGCTAAGTGAAATAAGCCAGTTGGTGAAAGACAAATACCCTAAGATCTTTTTTATAAGAGGAATCTAAGAAACCAAAATAAACTAATGATCAAAATAGAATCAGAGGCATAGAATCATGGAACAGACTGACAACTATAAGAGAAGAGGGAGGAGGTGGGGACTTTGAAAGAGGGTGAAAGGATTAGTCAAAGAACATATATGAAAGACCCATGGACGTGGACACATTTTGGGGATTGACTATGGAAGTGGGAGGTGGGCTGAGCAGAGTGGGGGTGAAAGGGGAAAATTAAGGCAATTGTAGCAGCATAAACAATAATAAAAAATAAATGGATCTTTTATCATGTATGATCTCTTAACATCGGGCATTGATCATTTGGAAAATATTGGTTCGCTGAATTTTTAGACCTTTAAAATGTTAATACATTTCATTATACAATATGTAAAACTTTCATTTGTTAATATCAGCACCAACTCATCAGAAAAGTCTTTAAAGATTGGGAAGCTGTCAAGCTCATGGTGAATGATAGGAGTTTCTAATTTTGGCGTGAAAGTTCAAAATTTTATCATTGGTAATGTGTGCTATAAATTGTTTTTCTTGAAATGAGAAACTCATTTAGTTTATTTTAAGAAAATACCCAAGTCTGAATAACCATAGTTTGTTTATCTGTCATTCTTCCAGTGAAAATGGTATTTCATGAAAAAAAATGCCAGTTTTGTTCATTCTGCAAGTAATTATAGTAGTGCTTTATCCTGATACAACTATTATACTCTGGTGTATAACAGAATTCCTTTATGTTTATTTATCTTTTTACAGCATAGAATAATAAAATGATGGGTAATCAAGGATTAAATTATTTTAATCATTTTTACTGCTTCATCAAGGCCATTTTTTAAGAATTTATTTATTTATTATTTTTAGAGAGAGAGGAAGGGAGGGAGAAAGAGGGAGAGAAACAGCAATGTATGGTTGCCTCTCACATGGCCCTCACTGGGGACTTGGCCTGCAACCCAGGCATGTGCCCTGACTGGGAATCGAACCGGGACCCTCTGGTTCCCAGCCTGCGCTCAATCCACTGAGCTACACCAGCCAAGGCAAGGCCGTTCTTAAGTTAAACTGGCATTTTCTTTTCACTGTGAGTTCATGACAATGAAGAGCACAATGACTCCAGTACAGCGCCAATGGTGTTTGGTAGATGTGAGGGCCAGAAGGTAGGGAAGGCAGCCATAATTGAAAATATATTTTAAAGCCACATTCATAAGAAAAAGAAATCTCTTTCTGCTATACTGGGCATCTCTCTATTACCCTTCTTTCTTGAGTTTCTTCCTAAGAGGACATATTCTGTCCCTTTAGGACAGGATTTAGACAAATGTGACAGTTTCAGGTCTTCCTACAGAGCACTCAGAGCCTGTGTCTCCTGATATTTCCCTTTAAATGTGGTCACTCCACAAGAAACATGGGCTGGGCATCACAATGCATACTTACTCCTGAAGTAAGATCATTAAAACTTTTAAATAAATTCCAGAAGATTGAGTGTGACAGCTCTAACACTCCTTTTCAATAAAAAATATTGAAAATAACTATATTATAGTGTTTAATTTACTAATTCAATTAATAAAATCTCTTTTTCCTTATTAATTGTTGTTTGCAGTATGTGATTTATCAAGTAACATGGGGCTTGTTAGAGATGGTGATAAATCTGATGAGCTTATGAAGGGGCTAGGAACAGCAAGAAATCAAAGGTCACTGTCTGTTCAAAAAGACCAAAGACCCAGACAGTGGTTTCCTTGGGCAATTTATTAGCCTTTGGCCTTTATCAGCTCACCATCAATGTTCCTGGGACTCAGATTCACAAGACTCATCAGCACACTGGAAAAGTATGTTGAATGAGATCATCTAAGGTAATGCAGAAAGGCAATTTGCTCCCAGTTGGCTAGGGTTGGACAGATTCCTGAGTCATGCTTACTTGAAACATTGGAAGGACTCTTGAAGAAATAATACACGAACAAAATGGTAAATGGGTAATCTAAGTAAATTTATCCTGATCATACAGATTTTTCTATTTTAGAGGAGCCTAAGTCATCAGATCTAATCATTTTGTTCTAAGTTAAAAAGAGATACCTTGATGACTAATAGGAAGTAGTACATTTTCTTCTATACACACAGGCCAAATAATATTTGCCATATATTTTACCCTTGAGCAACAAAAGAAGTCATATAGTCTATTCTTTTTCAGTGAAAACACCTAAATCAGGAGACAGGGCAGATGCATTTCTTTACTTAAACATTCCAAAGTGTGACCTGGGGCAAGTTGTTCTGTTCTTTAGAGTGTGAAGTGATCACTAGATTGTTCAGCTCCCCTAGTTTACAGGTATAGCTTAACGGTTTGATTCTTATGCATCCCAGAGAATTAGAGTTCACCTGAGTAAAAGTTCATGGTCCTTAAACTCTAAATGAATAAAAATGCCTTGAACATGCCCCACCTGCTTCCAGTTTCAGGGACTGTGTGAGTTCTTGGTGGCCTCAGGTTCTCCTGGCAGCTCTGCCTCCTCGTCCCGCACTGTCTCTCATCTCACTACCTGATGGGAATTTTTGCTTTGCATACCCACACCCACACACACACACCACCTAATCTCCTATTAGATATTTGAGAGTTTAGTAAAATCTTCAGGTTCTAGGGCCAGGCATTTCTTTGACTTGACACCAAAAGCATGACCCATAAGAAAATTTTGTAAAATCTAATTTCATCAATATTAAAACATTTTTTTCTGCAAAAGATCCTGTTAAGATGAAAAGACAAGCTATAATGGGAGGGAAACACTTGCAAAGCACATAACTAGCACAGAACTAGTATCTAGAATAAAGCATTCTCAAAACTAAAAGGTGGGAAAAGGGAATAATCCAGTTAGATAATAGGCAAAACATATTTCACTGCAGAGTATATACGAATGGCAAGTAAGCACATGAGAAGATGTTCAATATCATTAGCCGTCAGGGAAATGCAAATTAAATGTAGACTCAGCTGTCTTAACACCACTGAATAAGTTATATTTTACCCACTAGTTTTTGAGATGATCATCTTCATCATTCAAAAACCTCTTAGATTTATTTGTACTACCTATATCTGGCCTTTTATAACTGTCAATTTTATCTTTTTATTTTCCTGTGCCTGAGAATTGATCATCATAAAATATTTAAGGACCAGAAATTGTTCACAGTGGGAATTATCTACCTTTGCTATCCATGCACTCATTATCTGGGTAAACTTCAGCAAGTAAATTTCTTTGAATTTCAGTTTCTCTGTCTGTAAAATGGAACTAAAATACCATTTTGTGTTATACAGGGTCTGGCACAAATAACACCCCATTTTTATGAGCTGATAATCTATACCAAAGCTTTTATTACAAAATCATAAGCATGTAATTCTATAACATAACACTATCATACTCAAGCACACCATATGACATTATAGGTTAAATTTTCAAATTGCTGTCCATCTCGTGCGAGACATTAACATACCCCACCAATCACATTCGGTGGCATTACTCCTGCTGGACCCTTGGTATTAGCATGCCAAGATCCTCCCCTTCAAAGTCCTATTGAGGCAGGATTTTGTAAGAAGTTCTGCTTACTTGGCCTAGCCTTTTGTGCACCAGAATCTTGTTTATGTCTTTTCACAAAACTGGTTTTTTTTTTCAATTTTGAGATAGTTTTAGATTTACAGAAAATTTGCAAAAATAGTACAGAGTTCCCATATATCCTTGACTCAGCTCTTTTTAACGTTAACATTTTATGCAACCATAGTAAAATTATTGAAACTAAGTAATTAACCATGTTACAATACTAACAAAGTACAGACTTTATTAAGATTTCATCATTTTCTTTCCATTTAGGTCCATTTCCAGTTCCATGATCCAATACAGGAGCTCATATTTCATTTAGTTGTGTGTCCTTAGTCTTCTCCAACCTACAATCGTCCCTCAGTCTTTTCTAGTCTGTTATTACCTTGACACTACAGAAGAGTTCTGCTCAATCATTTTTATGGGTTTTTTTTTTCTCTCAAAATAAGATTATTTTTCTTTTAAACCAGTAGCACAGTGTCATTTTTCATTTTCTCAATGGGTGACTGGTCAACACACATCATTAAAAAGCACCCCTTGACACTGGTTTTTCTGATTGGAGAAGACGGGATTTCAGAGTCCCAACTCTTTTTTTTTATTATTATTATTACTTTATTGTTCTTCAATTACAGTTGTCTGCATTTTCTCCCCTCCCCTCTGCTCCCCACCCCCATCCAACCCAACTCTTATTATTTGTGCATTTTGCTTCCTAATTGCTAAAGTGAAAGACAGGTAAAGGGCCTTAAGTTGTTTCCTAAAATTAAAAAGAAAAGGAGAAGGGAAATGATGTAACCCTCTGCCCCATTCCCCCAAATGGAAAGGGTTGGCCTATCTTAGAACCGTGAAAGTTAGAATGAAATCTCCACACTTTCCTTAATTTCACACATTATGTGGTTACTGTTAGCACATGTGCTTCCAATCACCTCCTGTCTTAAGAACAGTGCAAATGTGGGTGCTAAGAGAATTGAACCTGCCAAATGTATTTGACATCACAATGCCCTTGAATGAGCCATCAGCTAAACCCAGATATATATGTACATCTCAGCAGTTCTATTTTATTAAACTCACAACATTTCCACCCAATTTAAACTCACTGTGATAGCATACATTGTGACAGATTTGGGTGGTGGTTTCCTTTCCAGTTGGCTTCAAAAATATCATATGAATCCAGACCACAATCACATGCCAAGTCTATGACTAGCTTTCCCTTTTCACTTGGGTCTCTTTTATTTTTTGAGCAGATATGCAGTGCTGGATATAACCATGTAGGGATGGGGTAAGAATAAGACCTGTTAAAAAGAATGTGACAATGGATGTGAAAATCCATTTTAAGAGCAACAATTCTTGTTACTTTAAATGTTAGCTATGATTTTCTAGCTAAGGGCTGCATTTCTGTAATAGCAATTGCAAGTGGTGGTCCCTGGGCCAAATATAGTTCACAGATGTATTTTATTTGGTCAGTTCAGTGTTATAAAAGCATCTCAATTTTTGGCCAACATTTATATATTAAGGTATTCTACACAAAATCTGGATTTCTGGATTTTCATTAAAAACTTGAGGTGGCCACACTGAGCCTACTTCTCAACAGGGCAACAATTGGCTGGGGCTGAAGAGCAGCTGGCTCTTTGAGATTGGGTATGCACCATCTGGTTAGCATAATCTCTGCCCAACTCACTTCTCCTATTTATGTAACTTGCCTCGTTTCTGTGGGTGTTTGGATTTTCAACAGTGGTTTATAATCAAGGATAAGAGAACCATGATTATTTAGGCTCCTGCTTTTACCACGGTGAGAAAAACTATAACGAGAAAAGATGACCTGTTTGTTAGTGTGTTAGACCTTGAGATAAGGATAAGTGTAATTTATTGAAGAGGTGATCTGAAGAAATATTGGCATAACAGTGAGAAAGTGACTCGAAGAAGAGAAGGCAACCGGTAAAAAATGCATTATTAATTAATTAACTGCTGTAGTCAATTGGAGCTTAATCTTCCTGGGGAGTTCTGCAAGATAGCATAATACTGGTATATGAGCCTCAGAGTTACCCCAACCAAGGGACAAAAGAGCAGTTATTCCCTCAGTTATTGATTGATGGTTGTTCCCAGAAGCAGCCAGTCCTCAGAATTTTCAGTCTGCCATTCCTAAGGACAAATCATGCCTGGAGGTCAAAGAAACCCTCAGGTGAACAGATATAGATGCTAAACATTGGAAGTGAGAGCTGTGTAAATCCCAAGAGACCATGTGCAGGGCACCAGCAATATCAGCAGTTCTGTGCCCCTGAGGCAAACCTTAAATGATGATTTTGACTCACATAATAGAGGGGGCTCTCCAACAACACAAAGTTTCTCCCCCTCATGAGCACTGCTCATCCTTTGAACCAACTCCAAAAGTTCTTTAAATTGACTTTCACTTTCTGCTGCTCATTCTTAGTCCTGGGGTAAAGGGTTGCATCAGTCAAACCATCCAAAAAAGAAAGTTTTGAGGATACTAGGATAGTGTCTTTGGAAGTTGTCATGGGCTTTGGTATCCTAATTCTAAGTTTATAGTTATCCACTCCAAAGCAAGTACAGTTAAGCACTTCCCTTAATTAGCCCATGATCAGAATCCACTTGTGAATAGGCTACTTCATATTTATATTGCTAATAACAATGAACAATATGAAAATTGGATGTAACTCAAACATGAGCCTGGTACATGTGAAGGCTTTAGTCATATTGATGTTTCACTTGGTAAGAATCTTCATAATGTCCAAGCTTCATGATGTGTTTATAGTGACTTGGAATTAGAGAGCACAAAATTACAAATTATCTAACTATTTACATTGAATTTCAATCATTAATTGATTCAGTCCTGCTGATATGATGGCTGGTGACCCTCAGTTACCCAATGAAAACTGACCTGTAATCTGAAAGGCAGGGGCAACATCGGTCAGCACTTGGGCAGAATCTACCTGCACATAGTAAGGGTTTACTGAGTCCCATGACTCATTCTTTGTTGCTTGGCACATGCTAAATGCTCAACAACTGCATGTTCTCCCCACCTTTTCCTTCCTTCCTTCCTTCTTCCTTTCTTTCTTCCTTCCCTCTTTCCTTCTTTCCTTTCCTCCTTTCTTACTTCCTCCCTTCTTTCTTCCTTCCTTCATTTTTTCTTTCTTCCCTCCCTCCCACCCTTTCTTCCCCTCTCTCTTTGCCTTAGCTCATCAATCAGAAATGGGATGGGGCTGATTAAAGGACATTCTAGACATAGTAAGATGTATAAACAGGTAAAATGGGGTGGAGAAAAGCCAATTTCTTGAACATTAGGTACCTAAGAAGACATATTTTATTTAATTTATAGGTGTGATGCTGATTAATAAAATTATATAGGTTTCAGATATACAACTCTATAATGTATCGTGTTTATATTGTATTATGTGTTCACCACCCCAAGTTGAATCTCCTTCCATCACCATTTAATGCCCCTATATCTTCTTCTACCTCACACACTCCCCCTTCCTTCTGGCAATCACTATACTGTTATCTGTGCATTTTATTTTTAGATCCAGTACATTTTCCTGAGCCAGGAGAAGCCTGTTAATGGTGGTAAGCCAGGTTGGACATAATTCTAGTCCAAGCCCTATGTAACCAAAATGTTAGGTATTGACTCTAAGCTCATGAAGGGTTTTACTAAATTGATTTTCTCTATGTGGCATACTTTTTAATATGATTTTAAGTGGAATCAAACTAGATAGTACAGAAAATTATTAAATATATAATAATTTCATTCAGACTCAATAACTCATCAGGAACTCTAAAAAAGTCAATCCACATTTATGACATTGTTCATCATTAATTTGGGTAATCACTCAAGAAGAGTATACACATTCAGAAATGGATCACACAAAACAACTAGAGCAGTGATTACAGAGTGGGTATTTTCAATACCACTGTTAACCACACCTCACTCTTATTAATCTCCCTCGTAGGCTTTCTGCTCCCTGTCTCTCTCTTGCTCTCTTTCTCTCTCTCTCTCTCTCATTCTCACTCTTTCACATGCACACACATACACATTCACACACATACCAGCACTATTTTTTTCTGTTGCTCTCTTCCTAGATAAATCCAACATCTTTGGTTGAGCCCTGCTTTCCTCTGGAATATATGAGGTATAAAATTCCCCTTGGACAGAAGCCAATCTCCTCCATATCCTCGAGGAAGAAGCTGTGACTCTCATTGAGAGTTTATTGGAGAGCAGCACAAACATGGGCCCAAGGGACCCAGGGGAAAGAAGGGCTGTTACAAAATTAGTGATCATTTGAAAGTCCACAAATCTGAAATATCCCAAATTCACAATAGGAACAATTCCATTATAGTGATAATTCTCATTTATTGGTTATTGTAAAGCTCTGAGGACTAGAAATTATATTTTTCTTACAACTTTTAAAATGTACAGTATGAGAAGGCCTCTAGGCACACAGCTTTCAAAAAGCCTGAACAGACACTCCTCCAGGCTTTCTGATGCATATGTAAGTGTAAGTGTGTGTGTGTACGTGCGTGTGTGGAGTGAGTACAGGACTTCCTGCTGTGATCGGACAGCCGCCAGGAAGTCTAGAGTTAACATTTGTACTGTCAGCAGTTGCGTAGGAGAGTGTGGCCTCAGTCTCAGCATTCCTGGGCTGTCATCAGTCTGCCTCAGGATTTCATGTGCCTCAGTGTCTGCTTTGTATTTAACTCTGCCCTGCACATGAGACCTATGGTGGTTTTGCTGTAGAGGATGGTTAATATCTAAAGAGGGTGAGTGCCCTACCAACCACCCCCAGGGAAGTGTGGAGCTGGGAAGATAATGATCGGTTTCATGGAGAAATCCACACAGACACAAACACCAGAAACTGATATTTAAACCCCAAACCCATAAGGGACCCCAGGTTTTTACATTAGCAAGCCTGGTCTGTTTCCCCTCATCAGCAAACATATATTCTTCATGAAGGCAGCTGAGCCCATCTGAACCAGTTACTATTTCTGTAAGAAGTGGGAGGGGGAGGAGAAAGAGAGGGGAAATTTCACAGTACAGTCCTGTGTGCAGCTATAAATATGAGAAAGCCATGGGTTCTCATCTGCATGATGAAACCACAAAGGCCACCAGAGCCCATCTGAGCTAATGCACCTCTCACTCTGCCCTCAGTGTACTTCAGAGGTGCTGAGCTGGGAACTCTTGAGCAGGGAGACCTGCTTTGAATCCCAATTCTGCAACATAATATTGTGTGACCTTGATAACATAATTTGGTTCCATTTTCCAATTTCAACTACCCCCTCTGACCATCATCTTCTACCTTTCCTATTCCGTACCTTCATCAGCACTTGAACTCCATCAACACTTCAACCCCATCAGGATATCAATGCCTTCAGTCCATTCATCTGCAAGCATAGATCCCTCACCACTTCCATGGCCTCTTTTCACTCATAGCCATTTTGAAATTCCAGGGTCATTCAGTAATTATTCCCTTGCATATGTCCCTAATTTCCCTCACCTCTCTCTCACTTTGGCATACTTGTTTGGCTAAACCACAAACCCAGTTAAGTTAAACCCGTTCTTTGCCTTCTTTCACTTTCCTAACTGTCTTATGCTTTTCCCATTCTTTTCAAGCCTCCTACCCCATCCTTCATCTCAGTTACTGGCCTTGCTCACTACTTTCATAAGAAAAATGAGTCAGAAGAGAGTACTGCTACAGGCTCCCACAACCCATTCATCTTCTTGCATCTCCTTTCTGTTACTATGGATGAACATTCTCTGCTCTCAGGTAAGCAAATCTTGCCACTTATTTCTTTAATGAGTCATCAATTCCTTCCATATTTGAACAATTCCCATCCTAGAATGCTGTTATACTATTTTACTGAAAGACCCTCTTTTGAGATCCCGCTTTCCTCTATAACTATAGTCCTATTTCTCTCTTTCCTTTCATAGCAAAACTCTTTACAAGAGCAGTTTATACAATAGTCACTACCTTCAAATAATTTTTTCCTTGTATCCACTCCAATCGAGGTTTTACTCCAATGAAAGCATTCTTATTAACATCACCAATAATTTCCAAGTTTCTAAATGCAATGGTACTCAGATATATTTATTGAGTGAATTAATGAAACATTCTAAACCCCATTTTCTTCATATATAAAATGAAATAATCATACCTACTTCTGAGGTTTATTGTGAAGAGTAATCAATATACTATAGGCAAAGGAATTAGCAGAATAAGTGCTGAATTATATATTCAGCATAGGAATTGTGCTACATTTTGAAAGGAACTATTTAACTGCAAAGCCTTTGAAGCTTCCCTCAATGCTGAACCTGAAAAGGAAGGTATTGATCATATCAGGCAACTACCCCATGTCCTTATCAAAAGATTTCTTCCAATTCCTGCAAAAAGGAGGAATTTTATTTTTGTAAATTGGGTATGAACATTTCTCTTCATTGATACACTGAAAGATGGGAATTTATATTGTTTGTTAATGAGATTGTAGGGCTTCTTTCCAGAAAGGGCAAGGGTTAGGCATCTGTGTAGAAGAGATATCAGCACATTAAGTTTGTTAATGGAATGCATCTCAAAATATGTGTGAAACTATTTGAAAATAATTGGATTCAGAGGGAAAGAGATAGAGAGAAATGCAAAGAGAGGTGGCCAAGAACTGAGCACTGTGCCTGGCTAGAGATATTGAAAGGATGGGCTAGACAAGCCAAACTCACAGGTACATAGTTGAGACAGGGGAAGGATTCTAGCAGAATCAAAGTTTGTCTACCAGACCTCCATCTTTCTTTGCTGGAGAGACAAGAGTGGGGGTTGGGGTAAAGGAATTGTGCCCAATGTGAATTAGAGAGTGGAAAATGATGTGTAATTCTTTATACTCCTAGAAAAAGACATGTGAAACATTCCACCTAGAGTGACATGTTTGTCATTTAACTTGTGACATAGATCGAATTATTATTAATCACTGGATGTAAAACCATCTCCTTCCAGCAGGCTCTCCCTGGTACAAGTTCAGATATAGGTCAGGAAGAGATAGGTTAGAATTGACTAGCTATGTTTTGGTTCTGAATAACATCAGAATCAAAATAGTTTTGGTGATGAGTCAGAGATCCCCACAATCGTTCCAGCAGTAGGTCAATCTCCAGGGAGGCCCTGATTCTGCACACTCAGCCTTGCCTTGCATATAAACCATGGACACTGAGGGCCATGGTGAGGGGGCTGGATGGGATTCTCTGAGCCTGCAACCAAAATGGTCATATGTGGTTATCTCTCCTCACAAGAGTACAATTATGTCCAATTCTGCTCTCTTTGCAATTTGACCTTTAGGCAAGTGACTTCAGCAGAAATGGGTGCTTGGTTTGGAGAAGGCAGACTATAGTGTGAGTATCAAAATCAATCCTTTCTCTGTGCCATGCAGTTCAGTGGAATAAGGATAATTCCCCCAAGTAATAATGCTGTACACCCAAATGGATAGCAGTACACCTAGGAAATTGCAGCAGTGTTTTCAGTAAAAATAAGTTGATTTTTGAACCTTCAGTATTATTACTGATGCTCACAGGATGTGTCCCCTCTGATAGGAACAAGCACCATCCAACATGAAGTCTGCCCTGCTACCTGAGAGACGAGCCAGTCACCAGGTACACCAACCTCTCCAGACTGCTGCTCTGGAAATAAAGATTCCTTTTCCTCCAGAATAGTCTCTTCTTCCTTTTAGTTTTATGCCCCCCTGGACTCTGCCTATCTCAGGACCTTTAAACTTGCTATTCTCTTTCCTTGAACTCTTCCCTTATACACATCCATATGGCACACTTACTTTCCCTAGGTAGCTGTCCACTTGTCTGCTTTCTATTAGGTCATGTGGAATGGGAAACCCAATTCTAAAATAGCATCCTTCTGAACTTGTGCAGTTTTTGACTGCCTCTTGTCATTCACATGACCCTAAAACACATCACAATGACTCAAAGACTGAAATTTTGTTCCTTTCTCTACTTTGCTCAGAAACCCAGTCACAGGAAGTACATTTGTGCATAACAAAGTTCACTCAAGTTTGCAGGGACATGGATGGGGTGGTTTGCATCACAACACAGGAAACAACTTCAGATGGAATATCAGACATCACATGATATTTGGACCCCAAGTGCTGTTCTTGCTTAAATAATATCCTACTTTTACCTCACTTCTTGGATACTATGCTTTTGCTGAGTCTTCCTTCTGTATCTGCAGTTTAGATTGTTCCCTCTCTGCCTACCCCACTGTAGTGGAGACCCAGATTCTTATTCCTCTGTGCTCTTTGTTTGACTATCCTGAGATAATATTCAGGCTATACCCATTCCATCCCAAGAAAAGACATGATTATTGTATATTTAGTTGACCCAAGTGTTGCATAAAAGAAAGAACACAAAACTGAGAGTCAAAAAAATCTGGGTTCAAACTCTACCTGTGCCACATCCCTATCAGCATACCTTAGGTGGATTCCAGAATTCCTGTGAATGTGCTAATTAGGATACTTGACAGCAAGCAATAGGAACCCACTCTTGTGCAAGAAGAGAATTCATGGAAAGGGCACAAATAGCTCACAGAATCAAATATAAACAGTCAAACAACCTGGACATGAGAAGGACAGGAAGCAAGACCCCTCTGGGATCTCAGTAGCAATAACTTACAAAGAGTCTCTTCAGGGTTGGCCAATAGTTTGCCTTTTCTGTTTTGTGATAGCCAGGTGGCATCTAATCTCCAGGAGATTGCTTGCCTTGGGCCATGTGCCCATGCTCCTTGATATCCCTATGACTGACATCACACCAAAACACCATGGCATGAGGAAGGAACAATTTTCCCAAGGACAAGCAGAGCACTGTTACAATGTGAGAAAGAAGGGAATCTGGACAAGCATGAACAACCAGTGCCCTCTACCCTCAGACTCAGCTGCACATAAAAAGGAAAGGAATGTTATGTGGAAATATTGTGTCTACACAAAAGATTGCTGCTTTAAAGATCACGTCAACTGTGAATAAGTCTTATAACTACAAGATAATATAGAATACAAAGGTTAATTTTGTATATATTAAAATTAGAGCTAGAATTTAAGAGACATCTATCTTTACTTGTTAGAGTAAAGGACACTTTATTTCTTTCCCCTCTCTGAAGTCAATTAAAAACTACAAGAAGAATGAAATGTAAAGGAAAAAACATCATCTTCAACAAAACTTGAAGAAAAATCTCTCATTAGTCCCCAAAGGAAAACTTTTTTTAATCCTCACCAAAGGACATATTCACTGATTTTAAAGACAGAGGAAGAGAGAGAGAGACAGAGAGGAATATTCAATACCAATAGAGATGAAATAGCAAATACTAATAGAGATGAAAAATCCAAATATAATTACTCAACAAAGTGAGAAAAACTTAGACAAGTATTTTCCATTGGCATCAACTAAATAAATTGGTATCAACTAAATAAAGATAGGCTCTTGAAGAAACAGCTAAAGAAAGAGGTAAAGGAAGAGAATAAGAAATTATGGGACAACTTCTGGCCAAGATGGAGGTGTAGGTAGATACACTTTGCCTCCTCACACAACTGAAAGAAAGACAGTAACAAATTTAAAAACAAAAATCAACTAGAACTGACAGAAAATTGAACTGTATGGAAGTCCAACAACCAAGGAGTTAAAGAAAAAACATTCCTGTGGACTGGTAGGCAGGGTGGAGATGGGCAGCCGGGGCAGAAAGGACTTGTGGCAAGGCAGCAACTGGCAGACCAGGCGATCCCACATTTGCATGTGTATAAACCAAGAGGAATGACTGGGGAGACAGACAGATTGTGCAAGCCAGGATTCCGACATGGGGAAATAAAGCCTCAAAACCTCTGACTGAAAAAATCTGTAGGGGTTGTGGTAGCAGGAGAAACTCCCAGCCTCACAGGAGATCTTATTGGAGAGACCCACAGGGTCCTAGAACGTACACAAAACCACCCACCTGGGGATCAGCACCAGAAGGGCTCAATTTGCTGATGGATAGCAGCAGAAGTGACTGAAAGCCAGCAGAGAGCTGAACAAACATAATTGTTCCCTCTCAAACCCCTTACCCACATACAGCATCACAGCAGCAACATGTGTTTCCCCACCCTGGTGAATACCTAATGCTCTGCCCCTTACTATGTAATAGGCATGGCGAGACAAAAAAAAAATGGCTCAAATGAAAGAACAGATCAAATCTCCAGAAAAAATACAACTAAGCAATGAAGAGGCAGCCAACATATCAGATGCACAGTTCAAAACACTGGTAATCAGGATGCTCACAGAAATGGTTGAGTATGGTTGCAAAATAGAGGAAAATGTAAAGGCTATGAAAACTGAAATAAAGAAAAATGTACAGGGAACCAACAGTGATGGGAAGGAAATTGGGACTCAAATCAACAAATTGGAGTAGAAGGAAGAAATAAACATTCAACCAGAACAGAATGAAGAAACAAGAATTCAAAAAAAAAAAAAAAAAGGAGGAGAGGCTTAGGAACCTCCAGGACAATTTTAAACATTCCAACATCTGAATCATAAGGGTGCCAGAAGGAGGAGAGAAAGAGCAAGAAATTGAAAACTTATTTTAAAACATAATGAAGGATAACTTCCCCAATCTGGCAAAGGAAATAGACTTCCAGGAAGTCTAGGAAGCTCACAGCATCCCTAAGAAGGTGGACCCAACGAAGCACACACCAAGGCACATCATAATTATGTTACCTGAGATGAAAGATAAGGAGAGAATCTTAAAAGCAGCAAGAGAAAAGGAGACAGTTACCTACAAAGGAGTTCCCATAAGACTGTCAGCTGATTTCTCAAAAGAAACCTTACAGGCAAGAAGGAGCTGGAAAGAAGTATTTGAAGTCATGAAAGGCAAGGACCTACATCCAAGATTACTCTATCCAGCAAAGCTATCATTTAGAATGGAAGGGCAGATAAAGTGTTTCCAAGATAAGGTCAGGTTAAAGGAGTTCATCATCACCAAACCCCTACTCTATGAAATGTTGAAAGGATTTATCTAAGAAAAAGAAGAAGATCAAAACTATGAACAGCAAACTCACAACTATCAACAACCGAACCTAAAAAAAATATGAAAACAAACAAACTAACCAAACAACTAGAACAGGAACAGAATCACAGAAATTGAGATCACGTGGAGGGTTATCAGTGGGGAAGGAGAATGGGGGAATGGGGGAAAAGGTACAAGGAATAAATAGCATAAATGGTAGGTAGAAAATAGACAGAGGGAGCTTACAAATACTACAGGAAATGTAGAAGCCAGAGAACTTATATGTATGACCCATGGACATGAACTAAGGGTGGGGGAATTGTGGGTGGGAAAGGGTGTGCAGGGAGGAGGGGAATAAGGAAAGAAGTGGGAAAACTGTATTAGCATAATAAATAAAATATATTTTAAAAAATAAACATACTGGGAAGCTCAGAGAGTCCCAAAGAGGTTGAACCCAAGGAAGAACACACCAAGGCACATCATAATTACATTACCCAAGATTAAAAATAAGGAGACAGTCTTAGAAGCAGCAAGAGAAAAGGAGACAGTTACCTCCAAAGGAATTCCCATAAGACTGTCAGCTGATTTCTCAAAAGAGACCTTGCAGGCAAAAAGGGGCTGGAGAGAAGTATTCCAAGTCATGAAAGGCAAGGACCTACATCTAAGAATACTCTATCCAGCAAAGCTATCATTTAGAATGGAAGGGCAGATAAAGTGCTTCTCAGATAAAGTCAAGTTCAAGGAGTTCATCATC